>JADLZK010010471.1:0-119850 GCA_015847255.1 Hyparrhenia diplandra | reverse complement strand
TAAACTTGTAAAAATATGGCAGATTTAGTAAAAAAAAAAAAAATATGTTGGTACATAAATAGCAAAAGAATCATAGTTATTTGATGGTCCAAATGGACCCTAATTAATCAATCATGTGATTTGGAGGACAAAGTGACATCAACACGTCGGAGTGGACAGGACATGTGGACCATTATCATCAACACGTCTTCCAGCGTCCGTCCGTACGTATCGTTTTTATTTTTTTCCTTTTATTTAATCTCATTTCATATACATGCACTGTGATTGTCGATTATGATCTTGTCAAATAGTAGAAACAAGAACATATTATTGGGCTCCATTTTGATTTGCTTTATATGTTCACCCTTATGCAAATCTTTTAGAGCCTCTCTCTTGGCAGGGATTTTCATGCGACTTCTGCCGGCTTAGGGCTTTGAAAATTCAATCTTGTTGGGCTCCCTGATTTTTTTCAAGGTAGAAAATTCATGAGGATAGCATGTTAATAACATATTTAGTTCTTCATGAAGGGTTTTGTATCCCTAGGTGTCCCCCCCATTTCCAAATCATTCCTTACCTTAGTTAGAAGCTCTACCAAACGAATGGTTTCTGAAGAATAGCTTAAATTTAGGAACGGTGAAGCTGAAGCTAATTTGGAGGCAAAGCTGAAGCCCCAATCAGTTCGCTTGAACTAAGTTAGCTTATCAGCCGCAGATGAAAGCTGGCTAATGTTGTTTTATTGTGATAGAAAGACACCGTACCGTGGTGATAAAAGTTTATCGTGATTTTTCTCGTTGTAAACAAGTCCAAGCACTACCAACGAGGGTTTCATAGTTGTCAAAAAAAAAAAACGAGGGGTTTCATAGAGCTTATTATTAAAATAACATATTTTTTTCACACAAAAACAAACCTAAGTTGGCTTATCAGTCGCTGAAAGCATGCTGATACTGTTTTTTAGTGCTTATTAAAACAGCTCCAGTCCAAAACAGTGCTAGCCAGCAGCGGCCGTAAATTGGGAAACCACCAAGCAGACACAAACACGTCTGACGTCCCTAGAAGAAAGGATGGAAGAAGAAGAAAAGCAAATGCGTAGCGCAGGGGCTACACGGTGATCGCAAACATCCGAGGGAGCGCCGCCCGTAGCAGTAGACTGAGCTAGCGTGTGTGCGCCGGAAGTCTCGCCGGGAACACCGCATGCACGCACCGGCGTCGCTGTCTCCGATCCGCTGTCCATAGGTGAGCTAGGTGACCCAGCACGCACGCCAACGGCAACGCCATTGCCGCTAGCTGCACAGTCTGCTAATGCAATGCACGCCACGCGCACACGGCACACCACACGGCACACGCACTTTGGTCGTCGTCTCCGATCAGTCGAATTACCCTGCGTCTCTTGTTCTTGGCTCACCTCCACCTCCAGGGCGTCCTTCTAGAAGGCCAGACCACCATGCTTGCCGCGTTTTTTTCCAACCTCACCATTCCCTTTCTTCCCGCCTACCTTCTTTCGCAAGACCCCACGACTCCCTCCTACATTAACATAGAATGGCAGCAGCCAGCAGGTGAGGTCAGTGACAGTCAGCTGCATCCTGCAGAGCAGAGGAACACTTCACTCTACACTCTGCTAGCTGCCCTGCCACCGATGGACGCGAGCCGGGGCAGCAGCAACATCTTCCCGATGCCACAGACGCCCTTCGCCCCGCCACGGCCGGCGGCGATGGCATTGCCATCTTCTTCCCTCTCTTTCCTCCTTGCGCGACCACGCCCACGCCCACGCGCCGTCCGCCATCACAAGCTTCCCCATCCTCCTGCTCACGGTGCTCGGCATCCTCGCCGCCTCCCTCATCCTCCTCGCCTACTACGTCTTCGTCATCCGCTGCTGCCTCACCTGGCACCGCAGCACTCCACCTCCGGCGTCGCCGGCCTCATCGTCGCCCGCCGCCCCCAACGCAACACCTCCGCCACCATCCCGGCCGACGACGACGCCGAGCCGCCGCCGCGCGGGCTCGGGGACGCCGCCATCCGGGCGCTGCCGGCGTTCAGCTACAGGAAGACGACGAAGCCCGCCAATGCCGCTACAGGCACAGAACCGTCCGCTCCAGCGAGCGAGTGCGCGGTGTGCCTCGGCGAGTTCGAGGAGGGCGACACGGTCAGGATGCTGCCCGCCTGCCTCCACGTCTTCCACCTCGGCTGCGTCGACGCCTGGCTCCAGGGCAACACTAGCTGCCCACTCTGCAGGGCGGACGTCGCGGCCACCCTCTGCCGCCTGCTCCCGCCGCCGCTCCCGCTCGAGGAGGAGGGAGGGAGGTGGCGGCCATCCAGGTCGTCGTCGTTCCCGCCGGCGGCGCTGAGGAAGACGGCCATGACACGCTGACGACGCTGGCACAGCAACGAGCAGCCACCGTGGCACCTGCACCTCCTGCCGAGATTCAAGGAGAAGCTACTTATTACACAGATCATCTGGTGGTCGGTGGTGACAAGACCAAGACAACCGTCGATGATTGTGCTGCCACGCCATGACGGAGAGAGGAGCAAGGATGGACAAGTTCTTCCACCGAGGACGAGGACTAGGACGTCCTTCTCCGCAATGGCTGGTGGCGAGGTTCACCTGCAGATTCACAACATCTTGCACAGGGACAGTAGCGACAGCAGCGGCGGCGGTCCAATGTAGGCAATTGGATCATCATTCTTGTTTTCTTCTATCATCATCCCACTTTTTACTGAGATTTACTATAGCCATATGTATACAAAAATGTTGGTCATATCCCTGTTGAGAGAGAGATGTACAGTCCAGGTTTTTTTGTTTTAAAAAAATATTGAAAGGTAAAGTATTTTCGCTACTTACAAGCAGTACAAGAATGGAGCACAGTATTCCCCATTGAAAGTTTTAAAGTGCCTGTTGCGCACTACAACAGCTAGAAAGCCTAGAATGCATAATCTTCTTATAACAGGAGTAAAGAAAAAGAGTTCAGAATACGTTATAGAGTTTTAAAGAGTTAACTACAAAGTTGTTGATCTCACTGAGTGCAATCTTGGTATAAAAACCATCTTTTAACTTATGCACATGTTTCTCAAACAATAAGTTATAGAGTGGTACACTGCTGTTATTCATGATTTGTCCATGTAAATCTGATTGCAACTCCCAACCAACACATCTGATGTGTCTAACGCAAGCTTATGCTTTTGTAGGCACACGCCTTGAGGTGCCTGTTGTTCTAAGTCTTGACCAAAACCCATACTTCTCACCAAACTCTCTAGTTCATAAAAAAAAGGCATGCAGACATCTCTGTCTTGAATACATCATAGCTTGACTGATCAGGTCTTTCCTTGCTGCAGGGAGCTTGGCAGTTCACCAGCCATTGATTTTCCGAATATCCAAAATATCTGTGATACTACATGTAACAACTAATAAGAAAACCCAAATCCTTCAGCCAATATTAGCAGAGGCTACCGTTGCACAGCTTTGGGGAGTATCAGAATCTGTTTCCTGCTCCTGAGGTTCAGGCAATGCTTTTTGCTGAACCTCCAGGTGATATGCATGCGAGTGCCTTTTCCTTGATCTGGTTGTAGAGTCGCATAGCTTCCTTGAGCTCATCCCTGGCGTCGGCGCCATGATTTCGCCATGAATCCACCACTCTCTTTTGGAATTCCATAGCCAGGGGATAACTGCAGGTGCAGAAACATGCGGAGTTCATACTGATTAGTTCAAAGTTGGAATACAAAGCAGCTTCGATTCCTAAAGTAAAAAACAGAAGTTAACATCTCATGCCCAGTGGTGGAGCTTGATCTTAAATCTAGGGGGTTGGGGGGGGGGGTTATTGCACCCCAGCTTACAGATGTTTTTTTAAGTAGCAGAGTTGGTTATTTTGAAGGTTTCTTAGGCATGCCGCATGTTGGCCTGAACACAGCTCCTCCCCTGCTTACAGCATGTCTGAACTATCGCCACTACGTGCTCAGAAAATTAACATCAATCAGCCAGTCAGCCACAATGCTGCCTAACAAGTTTTTGTATAAAAGACAATAAGGTACTAACCCAATCCAAAGTATCTTAACAACAAGTATGCATAATAGCATGTGAATTATCTTAGTATATCTATTTCTTTGGTCTGGTTATATTTGAGTTGAAGCTAACAAAGCAGCAAGGCACTAACCCAATCCAAAGTATCTTAAGAACAAGTATGCATAATAGCATGCGAATTATCCTAGCACATCTCTATTTCTTTGGTCTGGTTATGTTTGAGTTGAAGCTAACAAAAATCACGCTCAAGATAGATTCAGAGGAAAGAAAAAGAAAACTCATTGTAATGCATTTGTGAAACTATACCTTCCCATAGCATTGTAGGCCTTAGCAAGGCTCTGACAAGCCTCGATGGTATCTGAATGGTGAGGTCCTAAGGAGACATCCATGACATCTTTTGGCGAGTGCAAACATCTGTGCAGCAGACTGTGGTCGGTCCATCTCCATATAAGCAGCACCCAAGTTGTTATATACATACCCTACTCCATAATGCTTCGGACCAAAGCTGTCCTTCATCCTCTCCACTGCATCCTCCAAGTACGGGACAGCTTCAGAGACCTTACCGGTCAAGAGCAACAGCCACCCAATCCTCGCTGCGACATTGCCCTCCAAATGCTGTGCCTGAGGGATCCTCTCAAGCATTCCCAGGCTCCTCTTCAGCAAAGATATTGCCTTTTCAAACTCATTCACCATCTCATACAGTGAGGATACTTCTATATACATCTCTGCCACTTTGTCAGGTGTGGAAAATTCCTTCTTCTCCAGGATGTCACAAGCAATCTCCAAGCACCTCTTTGTGTCACCAACCTTCTCCTGGTTAGCGAGCGCCTTGGCCATCGATATGAAAACTAGAGCTCGCATCTCGCTATCCTTGTCCACCTGCTTAGCGACATTCTTCAAAACACTGACAGCCTCATCAAACTTTCCCAATGCGATCTTGATGTTTGCCGCGTCAATCTCAGCGTGCAGGAGGTCAGAGCCAGCCGCACCCCAGCTCTTCATCACCTTCTGCGAGATCTCATTCTGCTCCAGCGCCTGCTCATGCTGCTCTAGCCCAGTGTATATCACTCCAAGCAGGCGCCTGTCGTGCGCAACCTCCACGGAGTTCTTGCCGAGCGTAGACTCATGCAGCTTCAGCGCCTTCTGGCAGAACGGCAGCGCCTGCTTGAAGTCGAGCAGTGTGGCGTACGCCTCGGCGAGGTCCCGGTACGCGACTCCCAGCTCCCGGCTGCCCGGCGGCAGAATGGACTCCTTGAGTTCGATGCAGGCGCGCATGTCGGCGAGGCCTCCTCTCGCCTCCCCAGCGCCGTCTTCACGTTTGCCAGCTGCAGCCGCACCGCGTGCGCCACGGGCCTGACGTCGAACCCCTTCCCAGTTCCTCTCCATCCTCGAACGCGACGCCTCCGTCGGGGAGGAGCGGAGCGAGGAGGCGTAGCGCGCGGGAGAGGAAGGAGAGCGCGTCGTGGAAGCGGGAGAGGTCGAAGGAGGCGGAGCCCGCGAGGTGGAGTGCCATGGCGAGCGAGACGTCGTCGGATGCGGAGGCGGAGGCGGAGGAGGAGGGGGGGGTGGTGGCGTTGGGGCTGGCCTCGAGGATTCCCAGGCACCGGAGCGCGAGCGCGAGGACGCGGGACGCGTCGGCGGAGCCGGACGCCTCGAGGTGCTGGCCGAGCTTGAGGCAGGCGAGGGCGAGGCGCTTGTCGTTGGCCGGGCACGGTGGCTTCGAGGCGGGAGAAGGCCGCCAGCATGTCGTTCGTGGACCTCGCCGCTTCGAAAGCCTCCTCGGCGTCTGCGGCGTCCGCGACGGCGGCGGCGGTGGTGGGGACGGGAGGCGGCGTAAGCGGCGGCCGCGGCGAGAAGTGGCGGCGGGGCGGCGCGAGGAGAGGGTTTATTAGGGCTTTGCGCGCGGGGGCCGTGACGGGGTCCCTCAGGCCGGTCCTGAGGAGAACGGAGGCGGCGCGGCGTAGCGCCATGGTGGGCGATGGAGCGGTTGCGGCGGCGGCGGGGGCGGCCGGCGGTGAAGGGCGAAGAGGTAGGAATCTGGGGCTGGGCTTTCTCTTCTTAGCAGAAAGTCACTACGATGGGCTCAGAAACATTTGCCATACTATATATGGGCGAGCCTGTTTTAAGGCGTGGGCTTGAGGGTGTCTCAGAAACATTTGCCAAAATAAAAAATATGGACCACTAAAAATTGATTTTTCCTGTTTTTTTTTACAAATAAGGCCTTCTGACTCGGTTCAAATAACTCTGATTTTTGCTTTTTTTGTAAATAAACAAATTCCCCCCCGACATTTTTTTTTTTTTTGTTTTTGGCTTTTCTAAATATAAGTCAATCAAAGAAAAGAAGCTGACAGAGTCTGAGGAGCCTGCAATTTGTTGGGTTGGTAAATTTATCTGACCCGGTTCAGCAGGTCACTCATGCTTTTTTGTTGAAAACAAATTCCACTTTGTACAGTGGCTCCATAACCGACATATAGAGTTGAGTTTCAGTAATGGAAACAATCTTGTCTTGTGATGAAAAGCTACATAGAGTTTCAGTTGGTGCCTTGGTGGTGATACAGAGTTTCTCATTGGCATATCCACCTTGTAGAACCTAACTAATGGATGGACCAGCAAAAAAAGCAAGCTCGTGCCATGATGCAGACACCTAACAAACCAAAGCAGCAACAAAGCAATCTCAAGAAAACCAAGGAACCTGATACATTGTGGACTGGACTGTGGCCATGATGCAGACACCTAACAAACCGGAAAAATGACCGACCCAACTAATTAACACCCATCTGATCACGACGTCCAGGATCTGAATAAATCAAAAGCTCCAATGAACCAAACGTTCATAACTAATTCGTTCATATATCTGCAGAGACATTTTAAAAAATTCAGATATCTGCAGAGACTCACACGGTCGTTTAAAATATTAACATATTTTAATATAAAATTACACAATGTTGAAAAAACGCCCGTGCACACTGGCATAGTAGCAAACCAGATTCGGCTCTTTACTTTACTTGTAATCAATCCAACAAATTCGCTTTCTTTTTATCAATCACAATATTAATATTCTGGCATATGAAGTTACTCCACAAAAAATATGAAATATATGTATAGTATCCATCTCTCTCTCCCTCAAATATACACTTCGGATCATCTCTCTTTCTATATATGATGATCTTCGTACTCTTCCTCCTTAACCTCCAATTCATCATCATTCATGTAATGTAACTGATTGATGACGACCAGCTTCTCGAGAATGGAGCTCCATGCTCAGTCACAGAGGTCCTCCAACGCGTCGGCGAACAAGGAGCTGAAGCGCGCCATGTCGTCCTCCGGCAGCACGACGCCGATCTCCACCCCGGCGTCGCTGCCCTCGGCCAGGACACCGTGCCGGGCGTCTTGTCGATGGACACCAGCTCCACCTTGGCCGGCCGGCCCAGCCCGAAGTCGGTGTCGTACACGCCGTACCGCGGGGACCCGCCCACCGACATCGGCCGTTCAGGGACCAACGACAGGATCTTGTGGAACCACCCGCCGGCGCCGTCAAGCACGCCGCCATCGAGCCCCGCGACGGCCGTGCCGATCGCAGCGGCCGCCGCCGCCACGCCGTCGACACCAACCAGCTCGGACGCGCCCACCTCCACGAAGCACGGACGGAGGCAGTTGCCCAGGTACTCCTGCGGGATCGGTGGCGCCAGACGGCGACGGCACTCCACCGAGAACAGCAGGTGCGCGCGGGGCCGCTCCACGCCGCCGCCACCGCCCACGCGCGCCAGACAGGCCCACGCCAGCGCGCATGCCACCGTGAACGCCGAGCAGTGGACGCGCGCCCCCGTGCCGCCGTTATCCGCTGCGACCTTGGCGGCGGCCACGCGACGCTTCAGTCCGTCGATGCGGTCGCGGGTGAGCGTGAACGACGCGATGACCAGCTTCGGTGGCGGGCCTGCCGCCGCCGGTGGAGGCGGAGGTGGGCCGTTGGCTGCCAGCTGGCGCATTTCGTCGAGCGTCCTGGCGGCGAGGCCGTCGGGGTCCGCGACCACGCCACGGTCCAAGAAAGGCGGCGGCGGCGGCGGCGTTGGACCGGCGCCGCGTCCGCGGCGCCGACGGCCTCCCGGCACCGAGCGGCCCAGGTCTTGACGAAGTGCATGTAGCTGGAGTCGTCGCAGGCCACGTGGTGGATGGACACGCCGACGGCGACGCCGCGGGTGGGGAACACCGTGACCTGCGCCGCGGCGAGGGCGAAGGACCCGTCGGCCTCCGGCGACGGGAGCCGCGGCACCAGCGCGTACAGCCGGGCGACGTCCCTGGGCCCGCCGCCGGAGAGCTCGTCGAAGTCGTCGGAGGTCTCGGCGACGGTGAGCTCGATGGTCTCCCCGCCGGCGGAGGAGCAGAAGAAGTCGTACCCGCCGCCGTCCGGGGTCGGGCGGACGCGGCCGAGCAGCGGGTAGAATGCGTGCAGCGTGGCGGAGAGGGAGGAGACAAGGGACGGGAGGAGGTGCGCGGCGAAGTGGTCCGCCGTGTGCGCGTACGCGTAGAAGAAGACCCGCTCCACGGGGCCCGTGAAGAGCCAGGGCACGTCGAAGAAGGTGAGCGGGAGCGCCCGCCGGGCGCCGGAGGTGAAGCCCCCACCTTGAGCCTGTCAAGAACCTTGGTGTCGGCCATGGGGAGATGCCTCGGCTAGCCCCCCGGAGCCGGAGCAGGGAGACAAGGAGGAGGGGGAGGTGGTGAGCAGATCGGAATCGGAATGGTGATTCAGATCCACCAAACAGAAGCAAGCTCCAGAAGCAGCTGCCTGGTGGTGGTGGTGGGACGGAAATGTCACCAAACAAAACGTGTCTGTCACCAAACAAATCGTCTCGTTCTCGTCGTCGGCAGTCAGTGGCAGACTGACAACTTCTGCTGCAGTGAATGGAACTCCTGCAGAGAATAAACTGACGGGCACAAGAAAAAAAGCTCCGGTGTCTGCTGGATTACAGCAGTGATAAGCAGAGAGCAAATCTGATGTGATGGACAGCAGGGAAACCTGCCCAGTGAATTGGTTGCTACAGAAACAAGTAATAAGCTCTGTTTGGATCCCAGAGAGCAAATCTGAACTGTGATCCAAACAGGAGGGGAAACCTGCACTGTTCAAAATAACTTCATCCACGACACGTCATTTAATTTGAACAATAAAAGTCTCTACTGCAGTCCTAAATAATTAAAAGGTCTTTTAGATCAGTCCAAATAACTGGCTGTAGTTTGAAATTTAAATAAAAAACTTATCCGGTATTCCAAACAGGGATCCAAACAGGCCATAGTAACTTTGAAAAACTCTAGTGCAGTCACACTACTACAACTGATCAGTCCTAGGTAACGAGGCAGCTGCGGTGTTGATCTCAACAGATGGGTGTCTCTGTCAAACAGGCATCCAATTGTCAAAATTTCTGTTAACCATCTCTGTTCTCTGGCTTACTGATTTTGAAGCTGAGTGTCCTTTCAGCCACCCACTTGGGGCTGCAGCTACTGTGCGCTTCCGTGCTCCAATACGGCCCGGAATCTATAGTACTACAGAACAGAAGGGCAGGCAGGGAAATTGGGGAAGAGTCACCTCTCTGATTCAAACAAGTTTGTCAATAAGTGTCGGCGCCATGTGCTTACTACCATCACAGAAGATGTTGTCTTTGGCTTTGGTGGCCGTCAGTTTGATTCTCTCAAGTCTCATCTAGACCATGTACATGATCCCAAATTTTTACTTTATATAAAAGAGAGGGAGGCAGAGCTTTATCCTGCTAATCACACCGTTAACTGAAGGTCAGACCTTGAAAGTAGATCCCCAACCAGAATGCACGCAGAAATCATGCAATCAAAGACCGCTCCCTCCGACCTTAATGTAGTACCAGCGTTGTGGTTGAAGCAGTCCGAAAGGGGGAAACTTTGCACCAAATGTAGTAGTAGTAGCAGTTGTTGCTATGGCCAGCCTTCAGAAACGATGGCCAATTGACAGTACCAGAATGTGTTGGTAGACAGCATGGAAGGGAGTTGCTGTGATGGCAAGGCTTGAGCAACCAGACAGACAGATGCTCACCAACCCAACTGACTGGAGCCTCTCTGGTTTCAACTGTTGAAAGGTCACAAAAGCATATAAAGTCTGTCAGGAAATTATGAGCTTTCAGCAGGTTCATAGAGAGCCGAGCAATGAACTTAAGCAAAGAAAGGCACCGAGGTGATTGGGAAGAAACACTTGGAAATGCTACTGAAATCAAATGGAAGGAAGAGATGGAGGCAGTGATTGATCATGATAGTTTAATAGAAAATTATTCTGACATTCATAGTTATAAAGAATTAGCAGATAACAAATTTTGGCATAATATCTATGAAAAAAATTCTGATGCTATTCTCATAACAATGGCAAAAGAGTAGCAAATTGCAAATGACACACAATAAGCAGATATCATCAAAATACTGCAGTATTTTTCCATGAGCAATTTGCTGGACAAAGAAAAGGCAGAGCACATGAGTCATATTTGCTGTATAAGATCCGAAATTAACAAGATGGAAATCAGTAGATACAGTGGAGATATGACTGGCAATGGTGTTGTCTCTTACATTGCCCAGGGACTAAATCACAGAACCCATCTGATCCAAGCCCACTGAATATGAGCAGCGCAAAAGCAGATTCGAATTCTTTTTTGGCATATTATCTCACTCTACTAACCAGCTTTTTAACCAAAAAAAAAAAAAAATTCGCTAATTATATATTTAAATCTTGACCCATGAAAGAAATAGACACCTTTAGATTGAAAACGAATCTGCTTTTAAATATATATTTCTTCAACGTTCCATCTGTCAACTGAAGCTTCTGCTAGTCTATATGATTTGGGCTACAGCTACTTTTTTCTTGGCAAATCGTTGGGCCTCAAACTGACCGAGAATTCCTTTCCCTGTGTATGCTACAGTAGTAATTTAGGCCCAGGCCCACACTTACATATACAAAATACACAAGCCCTTCATCATCATCATCATCAATCAAGTACTAATAAGAAGCATCTCGTCCTATAAGGAAACTACAGTTCCACTAAATAAATAAATAAAAAAATCATCAATAGAATTGCAAAAACAGTATAAACAAATAAAATAAAGTTATCAATAGAATTGCAAACTGACTTATCCAGCTTTTTCCCTTTTATTTTTTTGAAAAAAAAATACAGAGAGGAACATTTGTGAACGCACATCCAACAAGAAGTTCATCTCCAGAAAGGGACACAAAGCTCTTCAACGGGAATGATGGGGTGAGGCGCCACAATCACAATTCCCGAGGCACTTGTTCATCACCGGATAATACTACTAGTGCATTGCCACTGCATCCCCGGCCTATGGCTTCTGCTCTCTTTGCAAGCTTTATCCTGTTCAGAACAAGCGTTATTATGGTGATCGATCGCACTTGGTTTTGGTCTTTTTGGGGGCCAAAGTTGGTGCATATTTTGACTCCTCCATTACGAGCTCTAAGCTAATGCTGCAAAGAGCCAAAGACCTCGATCACCTTCAATTAAATTCTTCTTTTGCTAGCTCCTCCATGGAAAGCAGCTGCATGCACAAAAACAAAGACACTACATACAGCACCAGTCTTGCTTTCCATTACGTGCTTTTACGTCTTGGGATCAGTGCTAAATAAGTCGGTTGATTAGTGGGGTCTAATCACTATCAAGTGCCATAATAAGCCCTTGCCTTTAATTTTTCCGTGCTTAGCTTTATTTGTTTCTTTGTTTGACTGATGACCAGCCAGCAGCCCTTTGACCAGGAATGCATGCCAGCTGATAATCCAGTGCCTGATTGCCTGAAGAATCCAAATAAATACTCCTGATCTGCTACCCCATGCTAATACTAAAACTTGGTACAAAGACACAAAGTGCCAAGGAAAACAAAAACTAAATGAGCCTGCATTCGACTTTATGAGACAGCCATCTAAACTTCAGGGGCTGTTTCTCATGGCATGCACTCTGAGCAGCAATCTTTCAATTCGAGGACAGCAACAAATACGTGTAGCACACAAACTTGTCATCTTCCCTGTGGTTTGCATATATAATTGACCTTCTAGCTAGCTAGTTTGTGATCTTGAGACAGTGATAAGAACAAGCTTGATGACACGCTGTTAGGGCCGGCCGGCCACCTAATGACGGGCTATTAGCATCCTAGGCTACCTAACCATGTGTGTAGATCTTGTTATTCTAAGCCACATTAATCACGCGTTAAATCTACGGCTTTGCATGGATCGATAAAGCAAGAGGGTACGGTGGATTGATCGCAAAAGTCACTGACCTATCCTTGTTGTTAAATCAGCTATAACATTCCTCGCTCGTCGTCTTCAAGCAGATTATTTACTACTGTATTGATCAAGATTTGTTTGTTCAGTTTAATGACTTCGTCTTCTTGTGTAGTACGTAGCTTGCTTGCTTAATCTGCAGGCAGCAGCTAGCTTTAGAACATCTGAACAGTTAGCTGTTCTTCGGCGTCGATCAAGAGCCTTAGCTGCTAGTAGCTGTGATTTTTTTGGGCGGGCGGATTTACTAGCTAGATATCAGTAGCACACATTAGCCTTCCCTTTTGTAATGGATTCAGTAAGAACACGCAAGTCTGAATGAAAAATTTAGAGTTCCAAGATACTAACCCTACAAATAAACAACTGTGATGCTGTCCTTATCCAATGACTGAAATAAAGAAACAGTGCAGTAAAGTACTATTTGGCATGTCTATCTCAATTACTGCAATGTGATTAACATTGGGTAGGCAAGCCCTACCATTCCATGGCTACCATACCATGCTCATCAGTTTTTTCGAGTGTGCCAGCAGAGTCAATTTTCTTTCTCTGCTGCAATACCACGAGCTTGCACAATTAGCTAGTGGTAGGAATAATTTACTGGTCAACACTACTAGTACCACAGTAGGAGTAAGTTGGTCAATCCTCCAATCACAATCAATTCTACCAAGAAATCAGTCATTGGGATCAGTGGACTAGCTATATAGCTTCACCGTGTTTCTGTTTCTGTGCACTGTGCGTAAGTACGTGCTTACTCCTAGGTTTAAAAGGTCAACAACTATGTAGGAGTGCTGTAAAACACACTCCCACTCTCCTGTTGTGGTTGCAGTTTTGGGACGCAAAAGTAAACGTTGCTGCGGCTGAGGAGTTCAGACCCTGTCCTTTGTCAAGGGGACACAGTCACTCTGCATGGCATGGAAAAGTAGGATTAGCAGGAACAGCAGCCTACGAATGCATACAAGTCGTTTTAGGGTCTCTAGAGAGCAAGATATTGGTGCCAAGTCAAATTCTTGCTTCAGCTTTTGGTACTCCTACTGAAGCTTCTAGTACTCTCCACTCTGAACCTGTGAGCTGTGACAGTGTTTACTAGTAGTACATACTGTTGTCATCAAATTTGTACATCAATGAGCTAGGAGTATTCAAGGGGTGGAAAATATAATCCCATGGACTGACTCATGGTGACATGAATGAATGTTTGCACAAAACTTGGGAGCACAACACTACTACAGTACACCAGATGCAGTTTTCCAGGGCCAGAGAAACATACTCCTATGGGGGCACAGAAGTTCAGAGTGCAGTTTGACTGCATCTTCTGCTGACCAGTGTGATGGAACTGAATGAACTTTCTTTCAAACAAGTCTTGTCGATGGAGAAGCCTTGTACTGTATCAATCAATCAAATTCAGTTGCAAGACTGGGGCCTTGTTTAGATGGCTAAAATTTCCATCCATCACATCACCATTAAATACACAGTCATATGTTTGAAGTATTAAATATAGGTAAAAAAATAACTAATTACACAGAGATGTCATATGCATGAGAAGGATAAATTTATCTAACAAACATATATCAAACAGCAGTAAGTTCTAAACAAGGCCTATTTAGTCCAGTCACAACTGCCAATATGAGATGTCATATGCATGAGAATACGAATTTATCTACTTTCATATATCAAACAGCAAAGTTCTTATTTAGCCAGACACCTGCTAAATTAACAAAAGAAGAAAAAAAAAAAGATGCATGCTTGCCAACCACTATATATGATTTATACTAGTGCTACTCGATCATCACCATTATATAAGATCAGAACACTGATGATATATAGTAGTAATAACAAAAGAAATAAAAAAAAGAGAGTACTTGATCACTAGCTGGTACAAGTTGTTAATTTCCTTTGCAGGAATTTCTAGCTCATCTCGCACTTGCATTAGCGGAGTGGAGAGATGAGATGGCATGGCATGGCTCCAAAACGCATGGTGTCTCAACATCATCCTTTCCTAGGCATGCAGCTACAGCTACAGGGAGTAGTTGGGGCTCCTCATCATGGCCTGGGCCAGGTACTGGAGCTCGCCGGCATCCACCTTGCCGGCGCAATGCTGCGCGGCCGCGGCGACGTCGTCCCTGAACCCGGCCATGAGCTCCGGCATGAAGCAGTCGTCGAGGGGCCCGGGTCTCCTGGCGCTGCACGCCGTGTCCTGGCGGAGCAGGGCGCTGATGCTGGCGCTGTCCGGCCACTGGTGGGGGTGGCTCGCGCGGCGAGTGCGCGGCGCCCTGGACGCCGCACGCGAGCTGCGCCTTGGCCTGCATCAGCTGCGCTTGCAGGATGGCGACCTGCAGAGCCATGGTGCATATACTATATGTTATTTTCGATCGGATTGAAGAAAAAGAAATAAACAGACTTGATGATTCGATGATCTAATCTGGGTGCTGCTGCTGCTGATGGATGGATGGATCACGCACGTACCTGCTGCTGGAGGGCGAAGATCTGCGCGACGCAGCCGTAGACGGGGTCACGGAGCCTGGCCTGCGCCTCGTAGGTGATGGTGACGACGGCCTCGCAGCGGTCGGCGACGGGGAGGTGCGACAGCAGCTTGGAGGCGTTGCTGGCGCCGAACACCTTGTGGATGGCGGCGAAGCGCGCGGCACCCTGGTCGCTGCTGAAGTAGGGCGCGAACACGCACTCCGGCACGCACCGCCGGCGCAGGAACTTGCACGCGCCGCACGGGGACCCCGCGCCTGTCGCGGCGGCGGCAGTGGCGGCGTTGGCAGCAGCAGCGGCAGCGGCTCCGGCCATGTCGATCACCGGCGCAAACACGGCTAGCAAATTAAAGGAAGATTGATCTAGTTAACTAGCTACCTAGTCGATCGTCGTCTCCGATGACCGATGCTACTGGCCTGGTGTGCTAGGACGCGCAAGCTGCACCCTGCTTGTGGACAGGACTACCGGTGCAACTGAGGGGAGATGGATTTATAGGAGGAGGGGATCGCCGGAGGCCGGAGGAGGGAGGGGCCGGGGCCGGGGCCGGGGCCGGGTAGACAGGTAGGGCAGGGTGTCTGGTTCGAAGGAGCAAACGTGTTAATGCTGTGTTGAAGAAAAGGAACCCCGTTGCTTGGCTTAAGCTGCCTCCACAAAACCTGCAGCTCTAGCTTAGCTTAAAATATCCTAGCTAGCTTAATTACACTCTCCTCCGTCTACAACCGAAAGTAGTACCTATAAAAATTTGCACAAATTAAGTTAGTAATTTTTCATATAACTTTCATTAAACTTCAAAATATTTTTGCATTTTTTTTTTTTTTTTTATATAAATAAATATATCTACTATATCTACTACACAACCTGCAATTTGCAATCAGACAATCACGGAGCACTGATGTTGTTTGAAGTTGTTCAGTGGATAAGCCGGAGCCGACTGATCCTGTTATAGTGTGAGAGAAAATATGTTTTGGTATGAGAGAAAAATATTGTACCATGACTGATAAGTTCAAGCTTAAAAGGTTGTTTCATCCTCGCCTCTCTCCCACTGCATCCCACTATTGGTGCCCGCGACAACCGCCCACGTTCACGTCGCCATGAAGGAGGGGCATTTCAGGACGGGCCTATACACACAGACACAACATGGCTAATAGTTTCCCTTGGAGGGGCTCCTCTGAACGTTCGGACGTAGCTGTTCCAAGTTCCAAACTCTTCTCCTTGGCAGGTCAGCGGAGTTGTGAAGTTGGAGAGGCAGAGCGGCTAGAAAACAAGTACCAAACGAGGTAAAAGGGGGTAAAATCAAGCATGAACTAGGCGATTTTTCTTTAGATGAAACAAAGATGCAGCGGCTTTTAGGATCAGCTGCACAGCAGCCAGCTAACAAAAAAGAACTCGACTGAATCCCGCCGAGCACCACTTTGAGCTATTAGTTAAGATATCACTGGACTAACTTGTTATTGATTAAGATGTAAAGAAAAAAAAATCAAATCGTTTCGTTGTATATCTTTTTTTTCTTTCAAGACTCACTATAGATGCAAACGGCGCACACTCATCGATGTGAATCATGTGTATTCTCTGAACTCTAAAGAACCGAGTTGGACAGATAAATATTGAGATCGATTTTATAGTTTGGCATGTCACCTGCAACGAAAGAATAAACTTTGTAGTCCTACCTGCTGGTCAAGAAGAGAGGAAATGAGGCTAGCATGTACTGTAGCACGGCATGCAGGTTGCAGGAGATGGTGATGGGTTGTACTGGTGTCAAATCGAACCAAAGTCGAATCAATGGATGGAAGGGTTGAAGGGTTGAAGGATTTAAAAATTGGAGGTGATTGTGCACGTACTGAACGTACGTGCTGCCGGCATAAACAAAGCATTTCGCGCCGAACGGCCGCACTGTGCGGTACAGTAGTCTGCGCGCTCCGCTCCACTTCCAATCAGTCCATGGGCGTCGTCCTTCAGTCCTCTCTCCACCTCACCCCGTTCCCCAACCTCTCCAGCTCTCCTGTCCTGTCCTGGAGCCTCATCACACGCATAATCTAATCGCATGACGACGGCCCCTGATTGCTTGCTTCATCCATCCTCTTCACAAAAACATTTGGCCTCTTTCTCGGAGACCTGTGTGTGTTTCAGTTGAGTCTGCTTGCAACGCAAATGGCTTTGGCCTCGACCGACCGAGTCCTCGTCTCTGGTTTTCTGTAGGCCGCCATTGCTGCTCTGAGTTTTCTGACCAAGACAGTTACTGAGGCTGGAATGCACAGGCCGTGAAGGGTGTGTTCGCCGACAGCGCACTGTCGTCTCCCGTCGCTGCTGCTCACCAAGGGAACCACACAGGGGAAGTTGCCTACCATCACCTGCCATCAGAAAAACAACCACAAGCAGCAGCAGCAGGCAGTCAGAAGCAAAGCCGCCATTGCCTGCCATATGGCCCTCCTCTCCTGGGGAACAAGCACATGCTACCAAACCCATACCGTGCTTTATTCTATCACCTTGATAACATGAGATTACACGTTTATTATAATACCGTGCTGTCAACAATCAAACTTGCAGTTACGAGGAGAAGACGCGGCGAACCACCATCCCTCACAGCCCACACGTGCGACGGGCACACGGTTGTTGCTCCGCCCGCTTCCTGGGTGTACACCAACAAGAGCCTTCACATTCAGTCGTCACAGGGTTACATTACACCATGCTCCGGGAGCTGATGGATGAGGTCAGGGGGGATGGAGATGTCAACTCTCCTCTACGAAAAACCAAGCACAAACAACTCCCACGAAACAACTCCCACGCCGTGTCGCTGAAGCAAACCCACCCTTGCATCATGCGCATTCATCACACACACTCAGCAGTCAGCAGCACCGAAATCCACGGGAGGAGGGGCAAGGCGAATGGAAATGGATTCAGGCGACCTGAACGCCGTCCTTGTTGAACCCAACCATGTTATGCCAGGGATGAGAAGTTCAGCCGGGACCAGCAACGGCTGCTCAGCCAACCCGCCCTAGCGGAGGCCACGCGGCGGCTCGCCCCCCCCACCGCCCACCGAGTGCCGGATGCTGATCTTCTCGTGGGAGTACTTCTCCTGGAGGTACTCAAAGGCGTTCACGTCGAGCTTCCCGCTTACCGACTTGCCCTGCTTCCGCCGGATCTGCTGCTCCTTGATTGAGTTCCACAGCTTCACGATCGCGTCCTGCTGCTGCCGTGTGAACCGGCTCACGTTGTCGTACGCATGCTTCGCAAAGATGTCAATGGCGGTTTGCGTCCTGACGTGACAACCAAAGATATCATTCAATACAAAAATAGAATACTAAGCATCATGATGCTCTATCAGAGAAGAGAACTCACCATGGAATTCTGTAGCGCCGAGCAGCTATTTCCAGGCATTTCAGAAGGGCCTCCCGCTGGGACTTTAGAAAACTCTTTGCTTCCTCGTCTGATTTTCTGTTCAGAGCTGCAACTTCCTTTTCTCGAGCTCTCTCAGATTTCTTCGGCTTGTGCTCAAGGAGACCATCTAAACCAAAAGGATCAGAAGACTCCTCTGCTGCCTCTGAGGTGCTATCATCTGCCACAGAGTCAGAAGCTGCAGCTGGAATGCCATGATCTGTTTTCTTCTCCGTCAATGCGTCAGTTTTGCTTGCAGCAGCAAGGGCCGCAGCTTCATCATTGTCATCATCCACTGTTGCCGCTGGCAGGGCTGAGATGGCATCTTTGATCTTTCCAACAGCCTTTGAGAACTACAAAAAAAAAAAAGTCCAAGCATCAGTATCCCCAGGGTGATAAGGATTATGGCAGATGTCTGATGATTGCATATCTACAGCAGCTGCCAAGTACATCTAGTAAACATTGGCACTCAGAAAAAGAAATATACCCACCACAAAACTGTCATCAGTGAAAAGATCATTAGCCACTACTGCATGCAGCACCCATATGTCGAATTGATTTTTCTGATGTTGGTTGAATAACTGCACATTAATCACAAGTTGTTAGTGGAAGTAGTGAAACACATAGTGACCTGACACAACAGAGCGACTATTTGTTTCAGGTACATGAGAAATTTCACCTCTGTTACACCCTGAGCAGCATCAAACAATTTGTGGTAGTCTGCTCGTACAGAAGGCTCATTGCATGCTCCTGGTGAAGACATAGCAGCCTCTAGTATATAAAAAAGAAATGACCGATTGTTCCAGGCTTGACACTTCCAGCCTCAATAAGTTGCAAAGCTAGTTTTGATGCCTTGCTGAATTTAGAAGTATTCCCTATGTGTGAAGCTATCTTCTGCATAGCCTCAATCACTTGTGTTTCTGACGCATCAACAGTTGTTCTGAACCGAAGACGTTTCTCGGGGACTGCAAGAGAGTATGAAATTTAGGACATAATAACTGTCTGCCAAGGAAAAGAGTTTGCTTATTTGTTCTTATTATGAAAATAAATTGGTCAGAGGAGGCCACTAAATTATAAAAAAAGATGGAAAATCATACAAATTAGTGTCATTAGAAAGATTTTGAGCAGGATGATACAAATGTTGCACATATTTTTTTCAAAGTTGTGGCTTACAAAAATTTTGGGACGGAGGGAGTACATACTAAAAAAAAAGAAAAAAAAATAACAAGAATTTGAGCAGGTCAGATTGTCAATATTTTTTCCTTGCACATATCGCTGCCACTGGCACAGTGCAATGCACTAAGTGCTAGCCCAGTTAACGGAACAGTTATGAAAACAAAATGCAGAAATGCTTACATTTATATTACCCATGAGAGAGTTAAAAGGAAACCAATGGCAGATGGAAACTGCGAAAACCTACTAAGTGGGACCACATCACTCATAGGTGTGCCTTCTAGGCTTCTAGCAAGTAACACTAGAAAAACTCAGTGAGCAGAGGTTTGTATTGGTAGTGACAAAATCCACACAGAGACCTCTTCATAACTTAAAAAACTGGGTGTGAATTCCTATCATTGCCCTGAACATTGCAGACGGGTTAAGTGCATCAGTAACTCTAGCATGTACCTACACTGTTTTTATTCTAAAGAATGAGAGGAAGCTATTATCGTCCTGGTGCAGAAGCAAAACTAATAGGAGGTTATGACAACTCCGGTCTTACATAGACCAACACTAGGGTAGTAGTAGGACTAAGAATCAGATCGATCTTACTAGTGTGCCACATAATCCAGGTAATTTGCTCAGCAAATCCATTCTGGTTGCTTAAATCTCAAGCGACCCATCCAACCCAAATCTCCCGAACTGAAACAACCTCTCTTTCCCCCCTTTGCCCTCGTTCAGCTCGTCCTGGGATATGACCATATGGGAATAGGATTAGTCAAATCCCGCCCTGAAATCCACTCCTCTGTCAGCCTCGACCTGGGAAATCACAACTCAACCTGAATTCACGCCCCTTACTAGCCGGTTTCTGATCAATCCTGCTGTGCTACTCAGTTTCCACTTGAAGTCAACGGGACCAAATAGCCTAAACGATTACGGGTTCCAATTCACACCAATAGGAGGTTATCACTACTCGGGTCTTACATAGACCAACCCTAGGGTAGTAGTAGGGACTAAGAATCAGATCGATCTTACTAGTGTGCCACATAATCCAGGTAATTTGCAACCCATTCTCGTTGCTTCATCAGTAATAAATAAATCTCAAGCGACCCATCCCACCCAAATCTCCCGAATTGAAACAACCTCTGTTTCCCCCTTTGCCCTCGTTGAGCTCGTCCTGGCTGGGATATGATCCACTCCTGTCAGCCTCGACCTGGGAAATCGCAACTCAACCTGAATTCAGCCCCCTTACTAGCCAGCTGGTTTCAGATCAACCCCTGATGTGCTTGCTACTCAGTTTCCACTTGAAGTCAAAGGGGCCAAATAGCCTAAAACGATTACGGGTTCCAATTCAAAGCGCCGGGAGCAGCAGCAGCGGAAGCTACGGATCATTGAGTTTGGATAGTAAAGGAGGATATGGAGCAGAGATCTCACCATGGGATTCGGGCGCGGTAGCCGCGGGTGCCGATGGGGAAGCGGAAGTAGCGTCGGCGGAGGGCGAGGGCTTGCTCCGCTTGAGGGAGCTCTTAAGCGCGGGCTTCGGTGCCGGCGCTGGCGCCAGCGGAGGAGGAGGCGGCGGCGGAGAGAGGGGAGGCCGCGCCAGCTCCGCCGCCGGCCGAGGCGGCGGCGGGCGGAGGCAGGCCGTCGAAGAGGTCGTCGGAGGCCATGGACGACCGGGTTTGTTTGGTTTGGCAGGGACAGAGAGGCGACAGAGAAGAGGACAGCAAACTACGGGCGGGCCTTGGATTTGGATAGCAGCAGCAGGAATTGAACACGGCCCGGCCCGGTAACCGCCAGTGTGTGTGTGTGTGTGGGCTTTCTGCTGTCAAGAATTCCTGCATATAGGGTCGCTTAAAAAAGGGTTTTTTTTATGCGTTACTACGACTAAAGATTTTTCGACAGGCGTACTACGGCTAAAGATTACCAAAAAAAAAAAAAAAAAGATTATCATGCACGTCTTGAGGGGACATGATATTATAGGTATAAAAATCATGAGATCAACTTCACACTCCACTTGGGAACCGGTGCTTTGAAGATGCTCAATGCAAACATTGCTATATTCTGAGAGCCGCACCATCTGGCAAGTATGCTTTTGCCGAAATATATAAATACGGAAACAATCCATTAATAGAAAATAAGTTTTCATTGTTTACATGCTTTCGTTTCCTTCTCTCTTCACGCTGCTCCGTGTTTCAACCTCCATATCACGACTAACCAAACAAAAAAAATCCTATCAGGATAAGATAAGAGTATCATCAAAGCCCGTGGATATATGGCTGGTCCAGTCACATTAACCAAGAAGCACTCAGTCACTTGGCATTGAGAGATCATCGATTAAGTGGAACCTAGGATTGCACATGAGGAGTCTGAAGGAAGAGAAACTGCATGGAAAGCAAACTCTGGTTTAAATAAATTCACACGAAACAAGATAATACGGTTCTTCGTAGCGATATAGGCATGTACCTCAAAGGACTTCCCCGATCGCTCATACTCGAGCATGCTGAGAGCTACTTCACAGCTCTGCGAGACTATAGGCTCAGGATCCTTTGCAAACTCCTCCAAAAGCGCAATGCTTTCTTGGTCTACAACACGGAACAACCACAATCTCAGGTAACTACAGAATGTCTATGGACTGGAGTCAGTAAATGACATTATGCCGAAGCTTGCAGTTTGAGTTACCTGCGATTGAGCCAAGGGCTTCAGCAGCTTCATGCCTGACCATTGGATGCTCACAGACATCCTTCAGGACTGTAGAAAGCGCATCTGAAGCGGCTTTATTTTGCAGCTGACCTAACACATAAGCAACCTGCAGAATGGTACCAAAAAAAATGGCATTATATTCGATAAAACCAAAGATATTGGAATGCAAAGATAAAAAAATTACTTAATTTCTTGAGAGTAATATGATGTTATGACCTAGGTGAATCAAGCAATGTGCACACTAGGTCTGGAGCAGTTTCACACCACGAATCCTATTATCCTACCCTGATTTGTTACTATGTTTCTTCCTTTCAGAAAGGGAAACACCAAACTTCCAGTACATCACCAAATAAATATAACAGACAAATTTCTTGAGGATCCTACTGACAATGAACTAAGAGGTTGTGACTGGATGTTGTCCAATCTAGCATAACAAGACTGACAAACAACTCACACGTGATATCATATATTAATAATAACAATAATAATAACTACCAGGCTGCTCAAGTATTCAGGTTTGTGCTCAACTGTCAATTTATTATGCAACATAAAGAAATAAATTATGTACTTATGTGACAACAAAAAAAAAATTCCAATAGATTTCAAATTTTTTTTGCAAAAAAAAACAGAAAAAAAATTCAAATAATACATTGCTGGTTGTTTGATTTATGATTGTATAAAAAAATGACAACATGGATTGGCCAAATTTTGAGGAGACCTCATGACGTAGAAGAGCACTTTTTGACGCTCAGAGCTGCAACAATAGCAGAAACAGCAGCATCTCCACCATCATTCCTAAGTGCAAAAGTGCTGCATAACGTTGGTACATGCTCTCTTGTTCATTGAGGAGAAGATCCCTGAAAAATGTCCACCATGTTGACAATGGAAAGGCTGCGAAGCATAAAATACAAACAACACATGTAACAATCCTCTGAAAGTTGGAAATGATACCTTAATTGATCTACTGAAAGTCCATGCTTTGCAGGCAGCGCTGGATCAACTGAGAGAAAGGGTGAAGTGGTTGTACTCTCATCACCATTCACTTTCTTCTGCTCTTTTATTCGCCTTTAGCGCCAGCTCGCAAGTTTCTTGTACCTCCACAGCAGGATCAGTTGTTAAACTTTCCTCCAACAGGGGGATGCTCTTTTCCAGGCCAATAGCTCCAAGAGCTTCCGCTGCCTAACCAATACACATACACAATTAATTATCATGGATTTTCAAGTACTAAAGCAGCATATGACATAAAATTCACTGAGTACCTCATGGCGGACAATTGGATGTAGAGAAAGATCTTTGAGAACTGCCACCAGTGCAGGAATAGCCTCAGCATCCTGCATTTGTCCAAGTGCAAATGCAGCCTCATGGGCAAGCAAGTTAGAAGGATCCCTTGCAGCTGAACAGTTTACAAACTGTGTCAGGTTTTCTTAAGCACAGTCCTTTGACCTCTCAAACACTAAGTTGCAGAGATCTGAAGATGCACATATCAGTGCAAAAGTGGGTGGATGCAAATCAGGCCCTTGATGTGTTTTTCACTTCTTAAATAACTAGTCTAGTACAGTTCTGGTTTTCAGTAATGGACTAAAAAGAAATTGATAGACATTAAGAGCTAGCAGTTTTGTCTGTAATAGACACTGTTGACAGCAGAGAACAGACTAAAGCTAACAACATAATCTCACAATTATACATATCAGCAAAGGAACGAAAAAAGTGGCCAGCATCAGTAATTTTAGGAAATTAACATGTACATATTAACAGATATTAAATAACCTGAACCAATGAAACAATACCAGATTTCAAGATAAACACTTAAGATAACAAATATATTGGCCATATGTTCAGCAAGTCCTACAAAGGGCTTAGGTGGTCAGAGACTCGCTGCTAATTACTTTCTTTGGTGCTGGCCAAAATGTAACTCACAGAATCTGAAAAGTCTATATGTAAAACTAGCGTTCTGAAATATTAGTATTATACAACTACTACTACACTAGCGCACAATTAGCTAGTGCAGCCTGCCAGCCTGTTGAGATTAATTCGATGAATAACACAAAGAATTTATCAAAGTTAAATTCACTAGTATCATCAGTTCATCACATCAGCACTAGTTTGGACTTGGACCGTAAGGCCACTAGAATTTGGACCTAAACCAATGAAGTACCTAGTAGGACCAATAGTGCTGCAATTAAGGCACCAAATTAGTGAACCGCAGCACGGCATCCACTCCATCTACTCGATTAGTAGTTCTGTGAAGCAACAGGGACCAGAAATCTGCTGCACCGGTTGCTAAAACGCTACAAGCTGCTAAAGCCTCCAACCAAGGTTCGAAGAGTAGCAAAGCCGAGTCAGTGAAGCGAGGCGATACCTTGGAGGAGGGCGCGGCGCGGCGCATCCCCGCGGAGGTTGCGGAGGAGAAGAGCGCCCGGAAGCGCTCCGCGATGGGCTGCTCCGCGTCCAGCAGCCGCTCGCAGAGGAACCGCTCCATCTCCGGGGGCGACTCGAACGCGGAGGTAGCCGCCATCTCACGCCGGCGATTCTGTACGGTTCACACGCCCGGTCGGCAAAAGTGGTCACTGACGGCGGCGGCGGCGGCGGAGAAGGAAATCCCGCGTCGGAGAAAAAGGAGGAGACGCTCGCGTCGAGTCGACGCGGACCGTCCGATCGAAACGCGCCACGTCACATCTCCGAACGGACGGCCGACAGCGACCTTCCGTTACAGGCTCCTCTCGCTGCCGGTGGGTCCCAACACCCTTGACCCAGAACCTGGCCCACGTGGCAGTTACACACTAGTAGTTGTGTAAAATCTCACGTCGGCGAAGCGCGTAGCATTTCTTCCTTGATTTCCTTTCTTCCCTTTGCGGCTTCTCGCAGCGCTGCGAATCCGAGCCGATCCGACGCGAATCGATCGAGAGGTGAGCTCGCTGGAGATCCCCCGCAGATCCCCGCAGCAGCCAACCCTTCTCCGAATTTTCCCTCTGCTTTCTCCCGCGCTTGGCGCCCTCGTCGGTGAATTGCTTGTTTCTGATGGGTTTGGGGTTTGGCTCGTGCAGGCAGTGGGCAGCACGATTCGGATCGAGACGAGCGCCATGAACGCGAGAGGGTAAGATTCTGCGCCTATCTATTTGTTTGAGCTTCTGATTTTGTGAGATGGTGTTCGGATTTAGGGTTGATGAGCGCGAGCGATTTGTTAGTACGTAGGGCCCAATGTGACTGCCTCTCTAGATGGATGGATGGATTACACGCGATTAGTGCGATCAGTACGCTGCGTCTGTTAGTTAGGGACAAAGATGAGTGATTAGTGCTGCTGTCTACCTACCTTGTTTGTTGCTGTCCTGTTGGCTGAGGAATTCCCCCCCAAAAGACAAATCGGTTGTTGTATACAACAGTTTCATTCCCCAGCTCAAAATTGGTTGAGTGTCGTGATTATAGGTTTCTCAGACATGGAAGTTGGTTTCACATGATTGTTGACTGGGCTTGTTTTGCTTATCTGTCCCAACAGATCAGTGAATTCGTAACTTTGGAGCTACCATTCTAAAGCTACTGATATCTTTGTTTTTGTGTGCTGATATTTCTATGCTTTAACAGATTCGTACTTTGCTCACTATCGGCCTCATGGTCAAAATTCTTTCTGTTAGGTCTTCTGTCTGCCCCCTCTCTCTCTATCTCTGTCCCAAGCTCTGTAGTTGTGCATAACACTGCATCTTTTTTAACAAAATATTTCAATTATGGAAGGGGATGAAAAGGATCCGCTGGAGCAATATATAGCTATAATTAGAAAAGACATGGTGATCCTCGTCCGGCTTGATAGCAGTACATGAATTCACCCAGATGAAATGGACAGACTCTCTATGGCAACTATGGATGTCAATTGTATTGCTAAATGGCTAACATGTCTTTCCTAGTTATTGTCACACCTCTTTTTTGTCACCGTATAGCAGTTTTCTGTTGTACCAAAGCATTTTAGCAGACAATATTTTGACTTATTTCGTGATATGGGTCCAGATAATTGTGTTTGTCATTCCATCACTAAGTATGCAAGTTCCCCGTTTCTGATTAGTGGGCAATGTATGTTTTATAACTGTATTGTTATAACAAATATGGATTATTGTTGAGCAGAGTCGACCTTTGTTAATGTTAGAGATATAACTCAGAATTCAGAAGTATGCATCCTTTAGGGAAACACATATGTTTATCTCAAATGCAATTTTTAGTTTGGACTGTTCCAACATATTTGTTCAGCTACTTTATGAAATGTATAAGGCTGTTTGTTCTTATTCATCACTGTGATACAATCGCCTAGGTTATCACGTCACGTACTTATAATATTTGAATTTGTGAACTTGGACGCACAGAAATGTTAGTCCTTTTTATATATTTGTGAATCCCTTCATACTTCTAATAATGTGGAATCCCATTTTTATCTGAACATCATATGTTAACAGTTCCTTTGTGAAAAACTCATTAGAGTACTTAAGTTTAATTTGCATGTGCTGATGTGGATTTTCTGGACCCCTTTTACTCTGCAATTATTCTGTATGCACCCTTCATCTATTCATTATATGCCCAACTCTTATACAACCGTATGCACTTTGTGCAGCTACCGTAACAACAGAACTTCTCTTTTGATGGCATTGAGGAGGGTGGAATCAGAGCAACATCCTATTCTTCCCATGAGATAGATGAGCAAGAAAATGATCGAGCTATTGATGGACTGCAGGATCGTGTCAGCATTCTCAAGCGGGTATTGCGCCACTTAAACTTGTTAATGTTCTAATTTCATGATTCTATTATGTAAATAATTATACTCCCTCTTTTCAAGAAAACATGCAACTACGGCTGCGTGCTGACAAAAGTAGTTTATGTTGACCAAATTTCTAGTCAATATTATGCACATTCATGACACATTGACACCAAATTAATAAGAAAATACATCTTGTATTAAATCTAATGGTATTTATTTGATATCATAAATATTGATATTTTTTTTATCTATAATTAATCAAACTTGAGATACTAAACCATGACACTGCTAGAATTGCATGTTTTTTTCTGGATGGAGGGAATAGATATTTTTATTATTAGTAGTAGTATATACTAGCTCAAGCTGTGTTGCGTAGATAAGATAATAAAATAGGTTTATTAAAACAATTCTGTTTTCCTTAAAAATAGTTCCTCTGCTGCAGCTTTAATGCATAGTAGTAGTTGTAGTAATGTAGATAGGGGATTCTTGTCAACAGTGTGCTTTCCTGGACCAGTTTGGTCTTAAATATTTGAAAGTAGTTCAGCACATTTTTCTGGTTAAATTTTGCCAAAAAGGAATCTGATTATCCGATGGGCTTGCAATTATGAATTCGTGGCTTGGCTGCATTAATGCTATCTGAATATTTCTTTGGTCTAACTTTTTTGGAGTGTGGTATGCATGTGGTATCATGATTCTGGTGTAACTATGTCTCTTTGTCAATCTGATTCTGTCTGACTGACATCAGTGTATACATTCTCCAAAGTCCAAATAAACAAATATGATGAACAACAATCTCTATTAAGGTTAAGGGTGCTTTGCTCATTTTATTAATGGTATGCTAGAAAATAAATAAACATTCAAACATCCCATCCGTTGACTAGTTTAAGTTTGTTGGAATTGTTCTAACTTTAGGATTCTTTCCCCATTTATCAATCTGGATAAGCGTCTAGTAGAGAACTATATATTTGTTATTAGGTACTGAAAGCACTTTACTTTCCTTAGTTGTCAGGTGATATCCATGAAGAGGTGGAGACTCATAACAGAATGCTAGACAGAATGGTAGTTGCAATTATCCCCTCCCCCTCTCTCTCTCTCTCTCTCTCTCTTGTTGTAAGATCTGAATCTGCTATCCTACCCTCTTACCGTCATGGCTGATTCAGGGGAATGATATGGATGCATCAAGGGGTTTTCTCTCTGGAACCGTGGACAAATTCAAGATGGTAAGCAACAAGAGAAACAATTAGTAATATGTGTTCATGTGTCCCTTGTGCCCTTCTGAGATTATTATTCATGTGTAAATGAACATGACACAGGTGTTCGAGACCAAATCAAGTCGGAGGATGGGAACCCTAGTCGCATCATTTGTCGCCCTTTTTCTGCTGGTTTACTACTTGACCAGGTAGAATCATCCGCGGTGAAAGCTCTGTGGGCTGGGGTGCTCAAGAACATGCTGGGAATGGATGTGCTGATCTGCATACTGTGCCGTATATACCTTGAAAACTCACTGTCCTGAGTGCAAAGTATGTTGATGTGGGTTTCGTGAACTCTGCACTGTATAACACGACTACAGCGTGTTGGGTCGATCCTCTGCTCTGTTGCTGGCGCTACAGAAAATGGATTCAAGTTTGTTGTCCGTTTCTTTGGCATGTTATGTGTATGGACATATGGTATTAGTTTTTTTCTAGATATATAAAGGATGGACGTATGGTATTAGTAATAGTACTAATAGCATGTGGAATCTATACCGTGATGTATAGTTGGTTTCCTTGTGGCTGGACTTGTAGAAGCTTTGTTTGAGTACTGTGTGAGGTCGACACGTGTCGCACGGCATCAGGCCAAACAAATCCAGATGGAAGGGATGAACTACCGGTATAATAACACTTGGTAAGGAGTATTATATGGTTACAAGACTTATAAGGTCAGCTGTGATTAAACGCAGGAATCACAACAAACGCAATGATCAAGGAGGCAATTATTGAGGTAGCAAGATGCTCTGTATTCGTGCGGGCAAGGGAACAAGCACCAAACACCTGTAACTAGCTTAGATAATTGCACCAGCCGGTCCTAATCACATGCCATGTATGCCTATACATACCTATGCCTCGTATTTCTATACTAATCTCGCTAAATGCACTAGCTCTGACAGAGTGGCAGGTCGATTTTGGTTTCTACACATTTGTCATTCTTGTCCTCACGGGCACCGTTATGTTTTTTCTTTTTTTTTCACCAAACTCTCCTATATATGTTTGATTGTTATGTTTTTTTTTCTTGTTTTTCACCAAACTCTCCAATATATGTTTGGTTATGGTTATTATATAGAACAAATAAGAGCCGAACATGTCGAATGATAGTGTTAGGTTATACATCCAGTTTACTAGTTATGTCACTTAGAGCCAGATTCGTTGTTTGTCTTATTAGCAAGAAAATGCTATTTGATTGCTTGTATGCATCCCATGATCCTGGATATGGCACATACAACTAACCAATCACACCCTAATGTATATATAGAGCTTTACAATGCCCACGTATAAACAGCTCACAATATGCAGAAAACAAACATTTTGCATTCCTGGTATGCATGGTTCTCATCTGGTGCAAGATTGAGCACACAATGCAACCTGTGTGTTAGTTGCTGCAAACGTCGAGTTCAGTTTGTATTAGGTGTAGTATTCTTCTGTCTAATAATTTAGGGTGTGTGTATATCTACTACTTTGGTTGGGCGAGGTTAGATATGTCATGCTGCACATCACCCCATCAATGTTTGACAAAGCTTAGGTTATCCATCTCCGGGAGATGTGCCAACTATTTTAGTCATGTTAGTGGGCAATGCTTTGTTAAAACAGCTCATTAGTTTAGTTGGTTGCAGTTAGCTTTTGTTTTGTTCCTCTAATTTGCTTCCTTAGATTAGCTGGAATTCAAGTGGAGGCATGAGCATGACAGCATCTTTATTTGCTTGGGTTTGCCTTTGTTGTCGTACTTTGCAAGAGTGCCACTGCCATGCCGTATTTGTCATGGACCACAAGATTGCGATCGAGGTCACGCATGCACGGATCGATTAGCTTTTTCTATCTCCTCTAAACTTGATGTTTATGCATGTTTTCTGAAGATTATATCCGCACACAACACCGTACACCGTAGCAGGTATATATAAGGGTAAGTCTGAGTGATATTAAGATGCAGTACTATGAATAGCACAGAAGATTAATATTGTTGTGAAATGAAGGATACCATGCATGTATCTAATTTAAGATGAGTACTACTAGTAATTTTATTAGTAAATATTTCTCTAGTTAAGGTTACGCAATGTAGGAGCTATCAAGGCTTAATTATTTAATCTGATGAAAGATGCTGTGTAGTGGAATCTTGTGCCGCTAAGTTTCTTAATCTAAGAACACATAAACAAACAAATGTATACTAGCTTCAGGTCACAAGACATGCATGCATCATCCTTTTTTTGTTTTCGTACAGAGATCTAACATAAAAAGCATACATGTAGTTTATACGTACTTTGCCTAGAATTATTAAAACAGTGCCTACTACTTCTAGCCCCAAAAATCTTATTGATCTCCTTTGGCATGACCTCAAATCGTCTGTCCTTGCGTAATTAAGACGAACTCTGAAGTAGTCTTAGTAGGTCTTGCTAAGAACTAACTGTTGGAGAACAAATCAACATGTGGTTGTTGAAATGGCATAGTGACTAGTGAGAACAAGTAAACTACCATAGATCATCATATCATATAACAAATGTATGTAAAACCCCTTGCCATTTTTAATTTATTGACACTAGTTTGGGCATCCCGAGGATAAGTAAGTAATTGAAGGCCTTTGACAATTATTTATATATGGATATATAATTTGACAAGAGAAAAAGGTATATATAAATCTCTACATATATGGTATTTTGATCGCTGCATTAGACATCTCAGATGACTAATTTCCTGTTTATCTCAATTTTTAAAGCAGCTATAAGGTAGCACGTATGAGCTTTACTTGCTATGGTACCTCTATACCAACTTAAGCACAACAGAAGTGGGAAAGAATCTTCGTTAATTTATTTGTACAACCTGAACACACCAGCAGGAACTTGTGCAAGCATGGTGTACAAAAATGCAAATTACTCATTCTATTCTAAATTATAAGTCGTTTTGACTTTTTTAATCTTTTTTGCTATGCATCTAGGATATAACAATATGTCTAGATACATAGCAAAATGGATGAACCAAAAAAAGTCAAAGTGACTTATAATTTGGAATGGAGCCAGGATATTGGTGAATTACATTCATAACTCCCATGGATAAAGAGAGTAGTCATTTTTTTATCAATGCTCTATTCGAGCAAGGAAATTAACTTATGCTCGTTTCATAAAAAAAAAATAACTTCAGCTCTTCTGTCACAAATGTAAGCAATCCCAAGTTTTATGATATATATGCATGCTTGTAAAATCCTCTTTTTTTTTTTTTTTAGGGGAACGGGGTGGGGCTGTCATGGTCAATACCACTACTTGAGGGCGCCTACAGTTTAAATCATCAACCAGCTAGCTTGACAGTTAATAGCGAAGGATGATTTCTTTGGTGGTTTGCTATTTTCCTTACCGTTTTTTGAGGCTCTAGGTAATTCGAATTCTCGTAATGCAATCATTATTAACATATCCTACATGTCACTAATATAGTTTGATATGATGGTATAGCTGAAAAGTGTACCTAAAATGATGGTCAAGAATCAAAGATGAAAATATTACAGAAACAAGGAAATTACGAAATAACAAAAAATATTGAGGCCAAGATAGTACATATAAATTACTCCAAATCATAGTAGTTAGTTGACTTTTTTTTTTTACCTCAAGTTTTCGTCTTATTAAAAAAATGTGCAAACATAATTAAATTTAAATCATTCTTGAAAAACTTTTGTTAATAAAGCAAACCATAATAAAAGAAGTGACATTTTACACAAATTATAAAATGAACAGTCAAATTTGGGTTAAGAAATTCAAATGAACTATAATTTGGAATGGATTTAGTATATTGTAGCTAATTATTACTTAGCAAATCTATAAGAAGCTAACGAGTTAGAAAGAGACCGTGCCCGCATATGTGTCCTTTGTTTGGACTATGGTCTTATGACAACCTTACATATCATGCAAGTGACAAGCAAACGAAACAACAATATTCGTTGTACGGATAGCATCACTGCAATCAACTTGTCAAGTAGCTAGGACGATGACTTCAATAGTCTCATATGTGTACTTTTTTTTCATTAAAAGTTGCATTTTGGCATGATATGGTTCCTAATTCAAAAAAGGTACATACTTGGAAAAGAAACAACATATATAACAGATGTGATTTTATTCTACTTATGAGAAACAAACATCCGTCAGATGATTAGACAATTAAAATTTTAAACGACAAATAATGCCTCTTGCTTGCGGATCAAATCTTTGGCTCTTTTTTATATATATATATATAAACTAAATGTAACACTCCATAAAAGATATGGAGACACAATGTGAAGGACAATAGTGGTGACAACACACATTTGTTCAATTTTTATTGGCAGGAAAGTTGCAAGTGGAACAGTTTGTGATTGGACGAAGAATAGCAACAAAAACTGAAGGCAAAGGGCATACTAGTTTTGTTTAGTTGTGATTTCGGAGTCTTGTGAAAAAAAGACACGGACCCTAGCAGCCTTCCGCACACATCTCGACACAACAAAAACCTTAATCAATCCGGCCAAATCTTAATACTATCCACAACAAAGCTAAGGCCACCCCACCTTATCACCTTTCTAATTCAGGACCAACATCACACCAGAAATTTTAAAGGATGGTGGAACAGCAGGATCTCAAATCAAAAATGTTTCAACTATGCAAGTGTTTATGCTGGTAGTTAGATGAAAAGAGTTGTTGTGCGGGTATAATGGTCATTTCAAACAAGAATGACGCTACACATCGACACGCTAGATTCTTACCTCTTGTCCATTTAAACAATGTCCGGATACCAATTCTTAGCCACGACTATAGTTATTTTTTTACACAATAGAGTCCTTTGCATACCAACAGCGCACCACCAGCTCGACTGGGGACCAACCTAAAATATGCACGGCCTTAAAGAGAAAGAAATTTCTTTGAAGCAAACATCTAGCCCGTAACTTGCATATATAATATATAGTCTCTTTTGAATTCACATGGCATATTGGGGACCAGTAGGCAGTCAAAATCAAAAACAAAACCAAATAACCCGGTGGAGGAACATGCAGGGGAAATGGGGGTGAGAAGAGGGGAGTGCTCCTTGCAGAAAGGCCAAGTAGATTACATATTATATAGTGGCACCAAAAGTCTCTCTCTCTGCCCCTCCATCTATCAAGTCTTCCTACTTACATGTCCTCCTTTCTTATACCCACTTGCCCCTTGCTGCCCTCAAAGTTCAGACCAAGCTGTGCTCTTCTTCTCCAGCTTGATCTCTCCAAGCTCTCCCTCCCTCTCTGAACACACACCAAAATTCCACTTCACACCAGACCTAGCTACTAGACAGAGGGAGAGAGAAACCCATGTAATTGAAGAGGGAGACTTATATGTTGTGAGCTATAGCATACGATGAGTCTCTAGCTCCACACAAATTAATACTCGGCAGCAAGGTGAAGAAAAGTTCTCTTATCAAAGGTAATTATCTCTGAATATAGATCTGCTCAGATATAAACATAGATACATCAAATCTGTTCTTCTGCTTGGTGGTAGTAGTTGTTGTTTATTTCCTGCTGTATTTTCCTGTCTTGTCGATCGATTGCTACAGATATATATAAGCATATATATGTATGTGTGTGTGTGTGTGTGTGTGTGTGCAAGTAAGCTGATTGATCTCTGTGTTTTGCTTGTTGGAGGCGTCAAGCTGGCGAACCGGTGGTGGAACGTGCCGGGTCACTTGGGCCTACCGGAGCAGCAGCCGTCCGGCTCGTCGGGCCCCAAGACGGAGCCCCCGGCCGTCAAAGACCCGGAGCCCAGCTCGGCAGGGGGCGCGCCGGGTGACCACGGCGATGAGACCAACGAGTCCGGTGGCGGGGAGCCACGCGAGGGCGCCGTGGTAGTAGCGGCGCCCAACCGGCGGCCCCCGCGCGCCCGCCGGGTTCCAAGAACAAGCCGAAGCCACCCATCTTCGTGACGCGCGACAGCCCCAACGCGCTGCGCAGCCACGTGATGGAGGTGGCGGGCGGCGCCGACGTGGCGGAAGCCATCGCGCAGTTCTCGCGTCGCCGCCAGCGCGGCGTCTGCGTGCTCAGCGGCGCCGGGACCGTCGCCAACGTCGCGCTGCGCCAGCCGTCCGCGCCCACGGCTGTGGTCGCGCTCCACGGCCGCTTCGAGATCCTCTCGCTCACGGGAACCTTCCTTCCGGGCCCCGCGCCTCCGGGGTCCACGGGGCTCACCGTGTACCTGGCCGGCGGCCAGGGCCAGGTGGTTGGCGGCAGCGTCGTCGGCACCCTCATCGCCGCCGGGCCGGTCATGGTGATCGCGTCCACGTTCGCCAACGCCACATACGAGCGCCTTCCGCTCGAAGAGGAAGAGGAAGGTCCAGCTCCACCGATGGCGCCGGGCGGCGCCGACCCGCTCATGGGCGGTGGCCACGGCATCGCCGACCCGTCAGCGCTGCCAATGTTCAACTTGCCGCCGAGCAACGGGCAGCTTGGAGGGGCGACGGCTACCCGTCATGGGCGCACCCGCGGCCACCGTACTGATCTCCATCGATGCCAAGTTATAATGGAGAATTAATGGTGGCACCGCCGGCGGCATGCGTGCATGGTAGATCGTTACTGTTCCATTGGAGACAAAGACGACGGAGTGGCGCCATTAGGTTAGTACATATGATGAAGTGGCCATTAGAGTACTGGTTCCTAGTACTGTGCTTTTGTCGTCGTCGTGAAATAATCAAATATTGGAGTGTTTATTTGTACTTAATTCAGCTATATTTTCTTCTCATCAGCTTGGATGTGATGTTGTAGCATCATGCAACGTTTGGCTTTCAGATAAGTTTAGAGTGTCTCTCTGCAACTTGTGTGTCCTTAAATCTCTCTTGTTTAATCACACTTTGAATTCGATCATTTGTGTTTTTGCAACTTGTTGTATGCGTGCATGTGTTCCTAGATCTTAGCGCAGCGGTCTTTGCATTTCGATCTCTTTTAAGTTCTTTATTAGTAACGTATTATATAAAATGTCAGGGGTCCCAAATCAGATATCATCTCTCTAGCAAATGCTCTTCTTGGTTGTCCCTCACCTCCTCCCTCAACATAATTATCTCTTTGGAGTTTGGGTTGGAATATTAGAATCATTAGGATTTAGTTCAAAATTCTACAATTTTTATAATTTCTTAATTATTTTCAAATGAAAAAGTTGTATACCTCCTGCGTTCTGAATTGCAAGTTATTTTTGGCCTTTCTATGCATAATACATTGTACATCTAGTTGCACAGCAGCTATATATCTCTTAAAAAGTCAAAACGACTTAGAATCAATCCTCCCTATATCGAAGCAAGGCTGTAACTGAATCTGGTGTGTCTGCGCCGGATTTGGGGGCGGGGGTGGTGTAATGTCGTCAAGCGCTGATGCAGCTAACTAGGGCGGTTTGATCTACTGCTACATTGCACTCGTCTCCACGATGTTTTGATATATATTTCATCATCAGTGTTAACAATGAGCCATTTTCTTAACCCTGCTTAGATATAAAACACAAATTAAAATATGCATGATTAGTATATACTACTAGGTTAATTAGGATAGGATACACACACACATGCATGCATGTGCATCAGTAGATATTTCATGTTCTGTTGTTGATGTCTGTTCATCTGAAGAAAATGTTCTTGTGCATGCTATATTTGCCCTAGCTATATGTTTGCATGCAATATGCATTCATGATCATCAGATATATGTTGAGGCATCAAGTAGAGATTTAAAACTTGATTTGTGTGAGCACTTTGAGCAACTGTTGCATTTCCTATTCCTGTGCATATATAGTATTACTACTGTCTGCAATATGGAAGTGTAATAATTATTGTATTGTAAAACTAAACTTGTGTGTGTTATCTCAAAATTAAAGGCAACAAAGGCATATAGCTACCGTGTGCGCCTTTCACTTTTAATTTGCCAATAATTTGAGCAATTAAGTGCATATATATATAGGCTGTAGTGTACTGTGCATTTTGTCGATCAAAAGTTGTGTATGCATAGGTGCAGTGTGCAATATTCGCACTCATATGGCATTTTTCCCAACAAAGGAAAAAAAACGATTTTTATGCCTTTTTTTTTTTTGCTGCAAAGTATTTTCAAAGTTTTAAGAAATATTATACTATATGTGGTTTTCAAAAAAAGCTATTGGGTGTTTGAATACCATAAATTTTATAGTCTCTAAAACTATAATTTTATCAAAATTGTAGTATTTTTGAGTTTAAGGAACTCCAACGGTGGCCTCTTTTTTTTTAAACTAATATTTTGTATCATTTTGATTTATAAAACTACAGCCTTGTGATACTATAGTTTTCGAAAATTACGTCATCCAAACAGTCCCTTACTCATTAGCATTTGCTACTTTCATGGACATATTATTACTAGTCATATAGTATAGTGTTGCACAAATGAAAATATATATGATTATATTATATTGCTATTGTACAATCCGACATAATATACTCTCTTCATTCCAAATTAATATTCATTTTATCTTTTTATACACATATAGTTTTTGTTATCTACATATCTAGAGACATAGCAAAAACATATAAAAAAACTGAAACGATTCATAATTTGGAATGGAATGTAGAGTATATATGCATGTATATATGTTTTAACTTGTCGTCTTGAGGTTTTGAGAGTTTCCCCTCTCATGACCATCCTAATTTAATTTGGAATTTGCTCAATTGGGGATTGAGTACATGTTACTGCCATCTGTTTTCAGTAAGAACTAGTACAAAGCTAATAACATATGTAAACATGTAACTCTTAAGAATTGCCCCTCTGAACTTCTGTTCGAGTTCAAACAAGGCACCTGCAAGCTCCGGCGATGTTTTCCTCTCTCTCTCTCTCTCTCTCTCTCTCTCTCTCTCTCTCACGGCTGATCAGCGCTTCTTTTTCACCGAGATTAATTCATATTACTATTATCATGCATACACAACACGTACATCATATCTATACGTACGTACGTGCGTCCTCCTGACTGTTAATAAATAATTAATAATAATGTAATGTAATTAGATGTGCAGTATGCCATTTCTCAAGTGCAATACATATAGAGTTGATAAGAACTCTTGAAAAATCTATTACTTGTTGCTTGTTTCTACTTGACATGAAGCAATGCAAACGACCACCGAAAGCGAGCTAAAGAACCATGTCTCTAAAACTGATATATTGTTCCTCCGTTCCAAACTAAAACCATTTTAGTTTTCTAAACACATAGATCTTGCTATGCACCTAGATATATATTATGTCTAGATACATGGCAAATAAAAACATCGTATCTCGAAAAATTAAAGTCAAAATGGTTTATAATTTTGAACAGATGTATAGTATAAAATAGCAATGTTGTCCATGGACACTATATAAATTGTATATATGCTGCCTAGCTAGCATGTGATTACGTGTATAGTGGAATTTGAATTACTTTGACACTAGTTAAAGTTGCTCCATACATCTGTGTGTGTGTGTGTTTTTTTTTTTTAGAATTCCATCTGTGTGTGTGTAAAAGTAACTGAACCATATAATAAAAATTGCAAGTAAAAAACTAAGCATCGTCATTTAGTTTAGTGTCTATGACCACTAGAGAGAGATTAGTCTTTGACCTTGCACATACGACGGGATTGGACGTCTAGTTGTACTTGGCTTATCATACTTTTAACCTAACATTTCTTGAAACCAAACTCGATAGCGACATGTGTGTGCAAACGTAAGCGATTGATATATATACTAGCAATAAGATCAAAGTAAGCTAGTGAATAAGAGGCCGGCTGGTAAGCAGAGCTTATCATCATCACAGTGTAGTGCTTGCACATCAAATAGGAGCATATATATATATATATATATATATGCCTATATGGTTAGGACAATGCAAGCAGTATAGTCAAGTAAAGTGAATTAAAATGCAGTAGCTATTTGAAGATTCAAGTGGGCTTCTGTTGCATTGGTTAACCTAACCGTGTATGTTTTAATAGAGATTGAGCTAAACTTGATGAAGACACGTATATATACTAGTGGTGTCAGCTAAAGCTAATAATAGAGTTCGATCGAGGCTCTAGACAGCAAGACACGATGCTGCTGCTCAGAAATATTTGATACGCATGCAGGGGACCATGCATTATTATTAGTTGCTGTTACTGTATAGAAAGTGAAAAATATTTATTTGTTGCACCCCACGCACTGTAGCTAGTTGCATGCGCATGCTTGTGCCAATGTGGCAAAGTGTAATAAGCGCTCGTGTTTATATGTGTATATGATGATGCATACGATGTAATCTAATTGTCCTTTATTTTGCGCATAAAGTTGCCACATACTTTCTCCATTCTAAATTATATGAGTCGTCTTTAACTTTTTTTGGTTCATTCATTTTTATTATGTATCTAAACATTTTTTAAGGTGTTATAATTTCCATATAACTTTGTTTATATATAGATACAAAATAAATGGATGTACCAAAAAAAATTGGCAGTTTAAGGACCATCGATATTTAAGGTGTTGTAATTTCCATATAACACAGACAGATGTATGGACCATTGATATTTAAGGTGTTGTGTAAAATGGATGTACATCAAATAAATTTGTGTCACATGTCGTGATAGTGATAGGGCCGGGATGGCAAGAGGCTCAAGAGGCCCACGAGGGCGGCGCCCACCGGGGGGGCGCGCCAGCGCCGCCCCCCCGCCGCCGTTCAGCGACTTCTTCGAATTAATGCGGCAAATAAAGTAAGAGTTTGGTTAGGATTATCTTAGGACTTTTTTGTGTGCTAGGGATATTCCAACTCTATAAGTAAATCTCTTATTAGGAAATAAATATGGTTGCTTGTAAAAGGTATTCCAATCTATGAGGAAACCTTTAGAGATTGCTTGGATTACAAGTCCCATAGGAGGGCCACATAAATAGAGAGTCTGTAATCTCTTTGGAGCAAGGAACAAAGATCAATTTTCCTCTCTCTCCTACCCCGTGCGTCGCCACCCCCTCCCCTCCCACGCCGCCGCCCAAGCCGCCTTGCCCCCCCTGCCGTGTCGCCGCCGCCAAGCGCCACCGCCCTTCTCCAGTGTGTGCGGTGGCCACGTGTCACGCCCGGGATCGATCCGGTTTGTGACAATTTGGCAGTTTAAGGACCATTGATATTTAAGTTCGACACTAGTTTGAGACAGATAATTATTGATTTATTTAGTTTATGCTTGTTAAATCTAATTAAATCTAAATAACTAAGTTGTATATGATCCAATGAGTATGAAATTTTTATTACAGTTCAAATATACAATAACTAGGCGACCTTAAAAAATTTCACCATAATTGGACCATACAAAGTGCAATTATGAATTATTCCAATTAACTATAGAAAAACGTAGATCTAAATCTATAACAAAAACTTTGTACAAAATCATGGCATAATATATATTCACTTTGTGTAGATCTACTAACGTGGAGTCCAATAAAGTAGATTTTTTAGTTTTTGATTTTTTAGTGATTTACTATGAATTTTTAAAGATTCAACTAAAATAAATAAAAATAAAAAAACAAAAACCGCCTTCAAAGTTCAAACCGCTTCAGAGAGGTAAAACGCATGGTTTGAAAAGTTGAAGAAGGTGGTTTGTCCCGTTTTGAGGTTCGAGGGGAGGAAAATCGGACTTTTCGCAAAAGATGATGGGGAAATGGACTTCTTCCTTTACTTTTGACATGTCGCTACATAGTTTTGCCCGCTTGGATCTGCACCTTATTACTCCACATGACAAGCCTGATGCTGTAACCACACTTTTGATATTTGTTAATGGATTGTGTCCATTCAGTTCAGACTACACCTTGAATGCTGGGCCGGCCCGCTTGCTCACGCGGGAAGGACAGGAGGAGGGGAGGAGGGATGCTAGGCTGGGTCGATTTTCATTCTCTTCCCTTTTCTCTTTTCCTTTTCTTTTCCTTTTTCCTTTCCTTTTTCTCGTCCTCTTTTCCATTTCTTACAAAACTCCTTTTAGGTTTTTAACTAATTATTTTTATTCTTCAAAAATTCCAAAGTGTCAAAAGAAAACTCAGAAAAATGTCAAAGCAACAAAACACCTCGAGTTTTTTTGAAAAAGTTTGAATTTTTAACTAATTTAAAAATGGCAAAAAATTGGGGTGTTACACGGTAGCGTAAAGTTAACCGCTAGTGTGAATTCCTCCTCCGGCGAACAATGAGGTGCCATATACCAACAACCAACAGTCGCCGGCGTCAGATTGGTTGTAAGTTTTAAACCATTCACATCCATCGTTTGGGCGTCTACACGTGTGGTATTTAAGCAATGCAGCCTGCATCGAACATACATAGATCAATATGGAGCCTCGTCGTCGCAAGAACCCGCCGCGCAATGTTTTTTTTGACCGAAGTCGGGAAGGGAATCCCCCACCTTATATTTTTGGTTTTTTTTTTTCTTAATAATGCCCTGCCTGAAATTCGTTCCTCCGGGATTCGAACTCAAGATCCGAGGGGTGCCTCTAGAGTGTCTAGGCTGGTTAGGGTAACCAACCGAACCCAACATCCTTTGGCCCCGCCCGGCGCAACGTGGACGAAGACGGCGGCCGGTTGGGGTTGGCCGACGCCGCCGCCACCGCCACCGCCATCGACAACAAAGCCATCGCCAAGACAACACCTGGGGCGTCTTTGCCGTACAGGTAGCATGGGATCCGAGGATGGCCCCGCCACCCCACCGCCCGTTTACTTTGCATCAAGATGTCGTTTTCCTCAATGGATACCCAAACATTGTTGATGGTAGTTATTGACCACTTATATATATATATATATATATATAGAAAGCTATCAAACATGGGATGAATGCTACTAAAGTATTATTATTTCTAATGATTTTCATGAGTTTTGGTGCACACTCTGTTTTGCAGGAGAACTCCGGAAAACAGCGAAAACAGAGCCAAAAAAGAGAGAAAATAGAGAAACGGAAGAAAAGGACTGAACTAGGGCGATTAGTACAAATTCTAGGGGTCTAAATGAGAAGAGAATACAACTCGTGGAGGCCGGGGCCCTCACTTGACATGTGGGGCCAGGCGGCACCAACCTGGTGCCGCGTGGCACCCCCCTAGCACTCCACGTGTCCTGCTTTTGGAAGCTTCCTACAATCGACCTATGGAGTGCATCCTGGCTGTCCAATCAAGTCGGTTTGATCCAAGGGCTGAGATTCATCCTATGGGGCCATAAAAGATGGGGCAGGGTACACCCTAAAACCCTAATTCATTATTCATAGACAGGATTCCTTCTTCAGAGTTCTCTCTGAGAAGTCTAGTGTTAGAGAAGTCAAGATCATATGATTAGAGCATAGCCAATTCAAGATTAGCTACTACGGATCTTGATTAGCAATCGAGTTTATTAGAAATAGAGAGATTAGTGAGGAGTGCTTCGGAGGAGTTCTGGCCTGTCGGATCTTCTCTCTTGTATTCTAAGGGATCATTCTCTTCGCGAGAGGAGGAGTGTATTCAGAGATTATCTGGTGTTCGACTTCATAATTAAAGTAAGTTTTGGTTTATTCTATTCTTCAAGTTTGTAACTCTTTTGAGTACTTTAATCTTGGTTGCTCTTGATTAGAGGAATAATGTCTAGTGTAGGGGTGGTGCTTACACTAAGTTATCTGTGAATGCCCCTTTTTGGCTTGGAATCAGTGGTAGCATCATAAAGGTGACTTTTATAGCTTTATTGAATCCTCTGTAGCCCACTTCCTGCCAAGAAGTGAACGGTAGGCTTTGTCTGTTCTTAGTAGAATAATTTTGCTTTACTTTATTAAGGATTAGCGTCCACATAGAATAAATAAATTGGGGTTTATCGAGATTAGAACAAGAAGCCAGTGTTGTCTCCAAATTCTAGCTAGTTTCTTAAGTACTTTTGATTGTGAAGTGGATTGGGTAAATGCTAGTTATATTCATCTACTGTTCCTTTGGGTTCGAATTTTAAAACCGGGAGTTCATTTTTTGGTGAAGTGCTACGGTACTTCTATCCGTGGTTTTTCTTGGATATCTTTATCTTTATTGTGTGCATATAATTTATACCAACAAACATCAAGACCACCATAACATGTGACCTTGCGGTGGTGGTCGAGTTCATCCAAGAAATACGCAGTAACAATACTACTGGTATCCTTGTCAGATTGGACACAGAGTGGCGCAAATGTAGGAACAATAAGTACAAGCACAAGATTGCCCTACTGCAACACTTTGCGTCGGGCCACGTTGCATGATCTTCTAGGTCCACCAGGTTGGCGGGAAACTTTCTAACGTCCTTAAGAAATTTCTCGGCGAGAAAGAGCACATCATCGTTGGGGCACCCATCTACAACGATGTCAAACGTCTATATGAGGATTGTGGCTTCAAAATCTCCGATCCGCATGACCTTCAACATATTGTACTGAAAATGAAAGAGTTTAACTCACTAGTACCGAAATATTTTTTCCGTGGCGGCGCCGCTTTGGTTTTGCGTGGCGGGCGTTGGAGCCCGTCACCCACAAGAGGTCAAGAGGTCACGGTAAATCATTGGGCTTTCCGTGGCGGGTTACAGTGCCCGTCACGGTGAATGAATCACCCGTGGCGGGCATGCTACAGTGCCCGTCACGGTAAATGTTTTTAAAAAAATAATAAAAAAAGAAGAAACCCTAGACAGGCCTGGTGAGTTTCATCCACGGGCTCGCCGAGCCCATCTAGGCCCAAAAGCCGCCCCCACACTCCCCATTTGCTGGAGGAACCCTTTGGATCTGCGCCGCTTTTGTACACCGCCGGGCGCCACCTTTCAGAGCGCCGCCGCTGGACGCCACCGCTGGACGCCGCCGCTGAATCTTGCCGCTGACGCGCCCCTGACGCCCGCCGCTGACGTTGGCTGATTGGCGCCGCCCGCCGTTGACGAGCCGGAGCATCGGGATCCGCCGCCGGCAGCCCGCTACCGCCTCGATCCGCCGCCGGTCGCGCTGCTCCCCGCTGGATCCGCCGCCACCTCGCCGTGGCGGATTCACTCGCCGCAGCCGGCTCGCCCCGCTTCGTTGTCGTTCTGCGGCTGCTCACGCCAGCGTTACCCGTAGCCGCTGCCAGCTAGTTGCCACAGCCGCCTCGCCGCCCTCGGTGGAGAGAGAGTGGGGAGGGCCGGGGGGGAGTGGAGAGAGACGAACGAATCTTGCTCAGGGAGAGGAGTGGAGAGACGCCGGATCTCACTTGGGTGGAGAGAGAGAGGGGGGCGGTTTCGAATCCTCCAAACCCTAGGCGGTGTATTTATATCCGGAGGCTTAAAATCGGGCTGCCTAGGGCCTAATGGGCCTCGACTTTTTTTAAGTGACGGGCCTTTTAGGATGCCCGCCACGGACCGTGGCGGGTAAAAAAATACGCCCGCCATGCAAAAGAAAACTGGGCGTGGCGGGACATTTTTCGTGACCGGGCAAAAAGTGCCCGCCAAGGAAAAGATTTTGCAGTATCACGCAAAATTATTTCGTTACTTGTGACTATCTCGTCTCGGTTGGCCGGCCGACATCACTCAAGAAGATAGCAGCAACGGTACTACAACGACCTGATCTGTAGAAGGACCAAGACATGAAACATGATCACTGGGCTGCTGCTAAGTTGACAAAAAAAGAGGTGGTCTACGCAAGCATAGATGCTTTCCTGTCGTATGAGGTTGCCCGCATCTTGAGGATCAAGCACAATTTAATTTAAATTGTTTTGATTCCATTTTATATATAAATAGTTCAATTCGTTATATTATGTAATGAGAATTACGCCTTTTCAGACTTTGAAATACTAATATCGTGTCCGATCGAATTATGGTTTGCATATAAGACAAAGAACGAAGAACACACGTATATACGACGCAATGCATCTTGAAGGTCTTATATCGTCATCCTTTTGCATCGTAATCAACTTGATACACATGCATAAAAGGATCGGATATACTATTATATTTATTAGTGCAAATTGCTATTGTTTTTTTTTTTTTTTTTTTTAAAAAGCAAATTGCTATATATTGTTAGTTGCTTCTTAATTCCACCTGCGACGAGTTCTAGATAGCTGGTTTTTGAACACACAAATTTTTTATGCAAAATGTTGAACACACAAGTATTGGCATGTGTACCGTTTGCTATAGTTAGGAGAATCATGCATTGTTTACATGTTGTTTTGGCCGGCGGGTTCTTGATGAGTATTCAATTATTTTGGCCGTTACCTAAGCGCTAGCATGCCGCATATGTTGCTAGTTAGGAGAACCATGTATATGACTCTGTTTATTGGCGTTTTCTTGATTACGCCAAAATGTATTATTTCTGAAAATTGTTTTGCCAGATGTGAGTTTATAAAAAATACAAAAAAAAACTTTTGTTGGAGATATATAGATATAAATACTTCACACCATGCATGCTATATATGCTACTACATACACACATAGCTTCACACCAACACCACGCTCTGCCTCTGACAATGTCGTATCTCTCGGCAGCTTCTTCCACCATCCTCCTCCATGCCTTTCTTCTCCTCGGCGCCATGGTCGCAGCAGCAGCAGCATCTGAACACCACCGGGAGGTGAAGAACATGACAACGTTTACCAACGCCGCCTCGGTGGAGGGGTTGGAGATGTACTACTGCATCCTCTGCGCGGGGCGCCACCCGAGGCTCATTCACATGTGCCCCATCTTCTGGGACTCATGTTTCCTCAACTGTTGGGTTGATCCAGCACCCCCCGCGCCGCCACTGCCGCCGTCGTCCATGGACACGGTGCAGAGCTACGACTGCTACGTCATGAAGCTGTACAAGTCCGGCCGCTCTGTCATCGTCCAAAGCCTGAGCTGCGCCTGTCGGTTATTTACTGTATCACTTGATGACAGCCGTGTATGTCTCTGATGTACTCGTTATTATATCTTTTGTCGCTTAATTTCTGCAGTAATAGGCCACTGCTTCCTCACCTGCGGCGGCGGGGAACTCGACGATCAGAAAGTCGCCACCGCGTTGCCGGTGACGATCCAGGGGAGGATTGTGCCTTCCGACCAGCTGTGCAACACAGAGGCCGCCGTCAATGCTCTCCGGGCTCCACCATCATCAGCGGGCGTCGACGTCGTCCCGGCTGCTGCTGGTGCACATTGAGCTAGGGTCCTAGTTAGCAGCTAGCTCGATCCGCTCTCATGGATGGATGGATGTGTGTGTTTCGTGTGTGTGTGCCATGTCTGCAGGCGCAAGTATCTGTCTCCCTCTCATGGATAGCCAGTCGTGTTTTTCTTTCATGAACGTTGTTATTTCCCTTCAGTTCATCAAAGTGATTGCTTTATACACCTTGAATAGTGTTTCACATCTGATTTTATTGCAAATCTTGACATCCAAGCTAGGCTAACCAATTCAAGGAGATGAAAATGTATTTAGCTGTATTTTCTCCTAATATATATGTTACTTCTTCAAATATAATGTTCCTTTTTTTTTAATCGAACGTACCTGTATTAAACCAAAAGATACAGTACAAAGACCGGTACACACAGGCACATTACCCGGACTAGTATATTGCCCGTGCAAATTGAGATGCATCTTGAAGGTCTTATCGTCATCCTTGTGCAAATTGCTATTGTTTTTTGAAAGAAAGCAAATTGCTATCGTTGCTTCTTAATTTCACCTGCTACAACACACGGTGTACCAGCTAGCTAGCTAGTATCACAAAATTTTGAACACACAAGTATTGGCCTATGTGTACGTTGCTACAGTAGTTAGGAGAATCATGCATTGTTCACATGTTCTTTTGGCCGGCGTGTTCTTGATGAGTATTCAATTTTAAAATTTTGGACAAACAAGCTCAGCGTTAGCATGCCGCATATGTTGCTACTTAGGAGAAGCATGTACAGGACTCTGTTTATTGGCGTGTTCTTGATGACGCCAAGGTGCATTATTTCTGAAAATTGTTTTGCCAGATGTGAGTTTATAAACAATGCAAAAAAGCCTTTTTGTTTTAGATAGATTCACCATGCATGCTATATATGCTACTACATACATACGTAGAGCTTCACACCCACACCCCGCTCTGCCTGACAATGTCGTCTCTCTCGGCAGCTTCTTCTTCCACCATCCTCCTCCATGCCTTTCTTCTGGTCGCCGCAGCAGCATCCGAACAGCACCGGGTCGTGAAGAACATGACAACGTTTAGCAACGCCACCTCGGCGGTGGGGACGGAGATGTACTACTGCTTCCTCTGCACGGGGCGCCACCCGATCCTCATTCACATGTGCCCCATCTACTGGGACACATGTTTCCTCAACTGTTGGGATTGGGATGCGCCGCCGTCGTCCATGGACACGGCGGTGCAGAACGACGACTGCTACGTCATGAAGTTGTACCAGTCCGGCCGCTACGTCATCGTCCAACGCATGGGCTGCGACTGTCGGTTATTTACATATCTCTTGCAGATCCACAGCCGTGTCGATGTATGTTATTTACATATATCTTAATTATTTGTCGCTTAAATTTCTGCAGCAATTGGCCCCTGCTTCCTCACCTGCGGCGGCGGGGAGCTCGACCATCGAAAGTCGCCACCACGTTGCCGGCGACGATCCAGGGGAGGTTTGTGCCTACCGAGCAGATGTGCAACACAGAGGCCGCCGTCACTGCTCTACGGGCTCCGCCATCATCAGCAGAAGGCGTCGTCATCCCGGCCGGTGCACATTGACGGTCCTAGCTAGCCCGATCCGCTGTCATGGATGGATGTGTGTGTTTCATGTGTGTGTGCTTGCGCAAATGTCTCCCTCTCATCGTTAGCGAGTTAGTCGTGTTTTTCTTTCACGAACGTATGTTGTCTCCCTTCAGTTCATCAAAGTGATTACATAAACCTTGAATATGTACGTTTCACATCTGATTATTGCCAATCTTGACATCCAAGGCTAACCAATTCAAGGAGATGCAATAAGCTGGTTCACCCCTGCTTAAAACTTATAAGCCACCTTTTCCGCGTGGAGCCCACACCTTTTCTACATGGGGCCCATGTCCAACCATATCGGTAGCAGCCGCATCACGCGACCGTGCGCCCCTTGCACCCGTAGACCGCTCCTCCTCTACCGCCCTCCCGTTCTTGCGCCTCCTCCTCCCTCTCAATCTCGCACGAGCCGCCTCCTCCCTCCAGATCTCGCAGTCTGGTTATCTTGCACCGTACAAAGGTACAAAGTACCATTGCCAAAAAGTACAATCAAGGTCTACCACCAACAGGTAAAAAACAAACCTTTAATCATAGACATTTCCAAATTTGCAATGATATAGAGCATTCCTTTGGTGTACTGACAAACAAGTGGAGAATTGGAGAATTTTGTTACAGATGCCCTCTTACCCACCACCAAAATAAAGTAAAATTATTTCACATGCATGGCTCTACATAATTACATTAGAGAGAGTAAATTGGAGGATAGAGATTTCAAAGAGTGTGATGATGATGAGGAGTTCATTCCAATGGTGGATGAGACTAGTCGGTTATGATGCTGACGCCAACGTTGAAGACGTGCAACTCAAGCACAGGGGCAACACACGAGTAGTGATGATCATAACATGAATGTTTTCCGTGATTGGATAGAGGAAGGATTGCATAGAAGGAGGTAATTTGTTTCAATCCCAAACCATACAATTTGTATTTTTGTGTGAGGACTTTTATCAACACTTGTATGGATATTTGTATGCATATTTGTAGACCAAATTTAGAATGAGATGGCCGCTGGACAGGGGAGGGAGGGTAAGCGGGAAGGAAGGGAAGGTTAACAAGGTCATCAATGAGCTTATGAGTCATTACAACCAAAACAGGTATGACTTATATGTCCTGAGTCACCTGACTTATAATAAGTCACCTCACTTTTGGTGGACGAACAACAACACTTAACATTGCCTAAAAAAGTAACTAAAATTCAGACACCTGAACAAGTTTCCGTCCCTTGTGTGAAACATTGGGGTTTATCTGAAATTGTTAAAATTCCAACCTTCTCCATTTACGATCGACGCATAACAGAACCGAGATGCATCTTGAAGATCTTATCGTCATCCTTGTGCAAATTGCTTTTGTTTTTTTTTTTTTTGTTTTTTGAAAGAAAGCAAATTGCTATCGCTGCTTCTTAATTCCACCTACTACAACACAAGGGGGTACCTGCAGCTAGCTATCTAGTTTCACAAAATTTTGAACACACAAGTATTGGCATGTTTACATGTTAGGAGAATACTGCATTGTTTACATGTTCTTTTTGGCCGGCGTGTTCTTGATGAGTACTCAATCTTTTTGACGGTTTCATAAAATTTTGGACAAACAAGCTAAGCGTTAGCATGCAGCATATGTTGCTAGTTAGGAGAAGCATGTACCGGACTCTGTTTATTGGCGTGTTCTTGATGACGCCAAGGTGCATTATTTCTGAAAATTGTTTTGCCAGATGTGAGTTTATAACCAATGCAAAAAAGCCTTTTTGTTTTAGATAGATTCACCAAGCATGCTATATATGCTACTGCATACATACGTAGAGCTTCACACCAACACACCCCGCTCTGCCTCTGCCTGACAATGTCGTCTCTCTCGGCAGCTTCTTCTTCCACCATCCTCCTCCATGCCTTTCTTCTCCTCGCCGCCATGGTCGCAGCAGCAGCAGCATCTGAACACCACCTGGACGTGAAGAACATGACAACGTATACCAACGTGGATGCTTTGCCACCGTGGTCGTGGGTCGCCTTGCTTTGACGGATGCTTTGCCATCTGGAATGCTAGCGGATGCTTTGCCGCTGCAGGTTGTGTTTCCGGCGGATGCTTTGCCGCCCGTGGTGGTTCCGGTGGATGCTTTGCCACCGAGGTCTTTCTCTTACCGGCAGATGCTTTGCTGCCGTGGTGTACCATCTACGGCTCCGATCACTACTACCTTTCTAGGTGTTGAGTTATCCTTTGTATAGGCGCACTTGCGGGGGTTGTTAGGTGGAGGGTTCCCCGCCCCTCGCTCTTCTTGCTTCGTTTTTAAGTTTTATGTCTTCGTGGTGTTTTCTCCCGTGATGTCTTCTCGGCATCGGGGATTGTTGTATTTGGATTTGGTTTTCCTCCTCTTAATGAAATACGGGTGAACGGCCCGATCGCGAAAAAAAAAAAAAAAAAAACATACCAACGCCGCCTCGGTGGAGAATACGGAGATGTACTACTGCTTCCTCTGCACGGGGCGCCACCCGGTCCTCATTCACATGTGCCCCATCTACTGGGACACATGTTACCTCAGCTGTTGGGATTGGGATGCGCCGTCGTCCATGGACACGGGCGGCGCGAAAGCAAACGACGACTGCTACGTCATGAAGCTGTACCAGTCCGCCGCTACGTCATCGTCCAACGCATGAGCTGCGACTGTCGGTTATCTCTTGCTGATCGACAGCCGTTTATTCGTTATACTATATATATCTAAATTATTTGTCGCTTAAATTTCTGCAGCAGTAGGCCCCTGCTTCCTCACCTGCGGTGGCGGGGAACTCGACCATCAGAAAGTCACCACCGCGTTGCCGGCGACGATCCAGGGAGGTTTGTGCCTACCGAGGAGATGTGCAACACAGAGGCCGCCGTCACTGCTCTGCGGGCTCCACCATCAGCAGCAGCAGGTGGCGTCGTCCCGGCTGCTGCTGGTGCACATTGACGGTCCGAGGCTCCGAGCCTCCGAGCTCGATCCGCTGTCATGGATGGATGGATGTGTGTGTGCATTGTCTGCTGGCGCTACTGTCTCCCTCTCATGGATAGCTTAACTAGTCGAGTTTTTTCTTTCATGGACGTACGTTGCCTCCCTTCAGTTCATCAAAGTGATTATTGCAAATCTTGACATCCAAGGCTAACCAATTCAAGGAGATGGAAATTTATTCAGTTGTATTAATTTTCCCCTAATGTATATGCTACTTCTTCAAATTAATATAATGCTCCTTGATGAAACGGCAGCTGATTATAAGTGCCAGTCTAAATATCAAATTAATATTATGTTTTTTTAAAATTCTTCACTGTCACAAAATTTGAACACACACCGGCACTATTGGCATGCGTATGTGTGTTGCCGGTTAGGAGAATCATGTATCACCTACATGTTCTTTAGGGTAGGCGTGTTCCTGATGAGTATTCAAATTTTCACTGAATTTCACAAAATTTCATTTGAACACTCCCCACAAGTATTGGCATGTGTACGTGTTGCTGTAGTCGTTACTCGTTAGGAGAATCATATGTTATTTACTTGCTAGTTAGGAGAACCATGTGTTGTCTACTGGCATGTCCTTGACGACGCATGCAGATCGAGGAAGCCAGCATGTTGCAATGAACGTAAACACACATAAGACGTACATTTGTAAAACTTCCCAAAATTCCCATTTTTGGCAATATAAATACTTCACCGTGAAGTCAACTTTGAGATCGATGTACTTATGGCGGTGGCTCTGATGACTGGTACGTCATGATCGAAGCTCTACATGTCTGGCCGCTACATCATCGTCGAACACCGGACGTGCAAGTACATCGCCTGGTACTTCCTCACCTGCGGCGCCGGGGAACTCGCCGCCGACCGGAATGTTATCATGTGGGCAGCAATGCCGGCAACGATCCAGGGGAGCGTTCTGCCTGCCGAGCTATGAGGCACGCAGCAGCACAATGCTCTGTCGGCTCCACCGTCACCACACACGGAGCCCACTGGGCTTCTGATTGTTAAATTTGTTGGTTGGGCCTCCTATCGACGTACTGACCACTGGGCTCATACAAATGCTCATTGAAAGTGAAAATGACAGAAATTTGAATGCTATAAATAAATTAAATACTTTTGGTCCGAGGAAATATACTACTAGACATAAGGCATGTATATAGACGTTAATCCATGCATTATCTTTTATAAGACACAGCTTAACATGCCACAATCCTCTAAAAGTATACTTTGACCGTCTATTTGTTTTATTGTATATTGTATTATTTGTATTTATAAAGCTATGATAATTGCATAGTAAATTTAGTTATAAATCTAACCACATCAAGCTTGTGTTATAACAATTGAAATTATTACTTAAATTATTGGTTAAAGATCTTGAATTTCGAATCTTGAAATACATGTGTTCTTCTAATAGCGGTCTCGGTGGATGTTCTATCACGAGTTTCATAAGAATCGTCAAATAAGCTGGTGTGATATAATACCAGTGAACAAAGGTAAGATAAAAGTTTCATAAGATGAAATGATATTTATGGGGATACAACTTACCTATAATGTTTCTTACACTCAAGAATTTTGTAAACAATGAGTTGAAATCTCCACTGAGGTTAGTCTAACAGTGATAAAAGTGACGAGTGCTATTTTTTTATATAAAAAACAAAATAAGAGGGTTGAACGCCTACTGAAATTTATGAAAAAATTAGGTGAAAAGTGATGAGTACTTTGCTAGTCATCGTCAATACCGATGAGACTCCACTTCACTATTGGTCAGGGACTCAGTGTGTTTCTTGTTTGAACACTTTTAAGCGAGGAAAGTGCCAAGAGTGAAGAAATTCATTGCTGTGGCGTTTGGATACGGCTACGACAAGGATATGAAACCATATGCAGGTGAGGTGATGGACCAGCAGGGGGCATTTCGGTATGTTGCCGTATCTATAGAGATCTTTAATCACGTGAAACCCCATTGTATCCATTATTACTGTTCTCTTACGTGTATTTCTATTGTTGTGTATCGTGTCCCTTGGCGGGTCTTGAAGGCTTTTGGTACGAGTTGAACACGTGTTAATTATTCTAACTCACATGAGCATAGACCATGAGTCTGGATTATATACGAGGCAAGAAGATCATGGAAAGTGAAAGAATAGACAGAAAAATCTTGTCGACCAACTAATATAAACCACTTTATTCATTTCAAAATTTATTTAAGTCGGTTTATGGAGTAGACAAGATTGTATATCTATATATGTATCTAAAATACCAAAACGGCTTAAATTCATAGGCGGGGTACTAATTCAAGTGTGTTTGATGTCCCTGTAGTAATTTTAGCTGCTAACTGCTGATGCGAGTGGATTCAACAAACCAGAAAAAAATTATACGGTAGGTATTGTGTACATACAGCCAGGGTCGCAGAAGATCCCCCAGCCCAAGAAGAAAAGGACAGATACGGTGGACCGGACTGGATGCAGTGTACTCGTATGCATGCATGCTGATGTCGATGCATGTCCAGGTTCTCCTCCCCCTGCCTGCAGCCTCATCACACTCACTCTCTCGCCTCCTAGCTTTGCATGGGGTTTGGATGCCCTTCTCTTTTTTTTTACAAGCAAATCGGCTTTGGTTTTGATGCCATTGCCATCCCCTGTCTGCTGCTAATTGCAATTGCCATTTGCAGCGGAGCAAAGGGAACCAAACCAATCCATGTTGCCCTCTTTCTAGTGATACAAGAGGCTTATGTTTTGGTTTATTGATACGGCTAAGGCGTGTTTGGTTCATGTTCGAGGGCCGGCCTGGCTAAGGCTAAGGCTAAGGCCACGCCTGATTCTAGTAATACAAGAGGCTGTTTATAGGGCCAGTGAAGTCTACTAGCTTGTCTTGATCATTCTGTTTCTTCGTTTTGAAGGTGAGTTTTATGGGTGTTTTGAATAGCTTCGTTAAATTGAGTCAAAGAACAAGTATGAACACTGACTCAAAATGGTGGCCAATTAAATACAAAGAAGAGGAGAAAATTGTACTTTAGATATTTATTTGGGAGTTGCTATAACACGATCGTCTGAAAAAACCTTGGTATTTCGGTCCGACATCCGTGGTCATCAAATCTACATCGGCGACCCGATTCAACTTCGTTGTTTTGCGTACATAGCCAACACTAACGGGTCCGTGAAAAACCCGTTGGTAGACCTCTAACGGGCCCGCCCGACTTTGAATGCCCACAAACTTGAGTGCGTTCTCGCTTAAGTCGAAATGCATGCATTAAAATATCTCTCGCCACTCCACCCGAGAGACACACCTAAAAAAAGTAAAAGATTCTCTCTCCCACCAGGAAACAAGGGACACCTGCAAAGCCCGGGGGCAGCCTCACTCTCTCTCTCTCTCCACCGGGAAACAACTCTCTCTCTCTCCACCGAAAACAAGGGGCACACCTACAAAGCCCAGGGCAGTCTCTCTCTCTCTCTCTCTCTCTTTCGTCCCTCCACTTTCTTGTTTGCTCAGTTCTGGTTAACCTCCTCCTAGTACAAAAAATATATAGAAAAGTTACAATATAACACAATCACAAATCACAATACACAAAGATCAAGATGAGTTAGCACAAATGACAAGGAGAACACAGCCGAGGGATGTCCCTCTGCTTATTTGTGCATGAGTAGAAGGGGACAATGAGCTCATTTCATAAATCTCGGGAAAGCTAATGTAATTACCAAAGAAGAGCTTGAATGAAGTTGGGCGCTCCTTTTCTAGAAAAAGCCCGGGGTTGATGTGATCATTGGCTTCACCCTCCGGCGGGGCGGAGCCAGAATTGAGCATAGGAGGGGCAATGGACAAAACAAAAGTATAACCAATAACCATATAAACTTGTTTTTTTTTGTCACATAAATAATAGTAGCATGTTTCACAAGTCTCATCTAAGAGAAAATTACATCTCTATCATTTTAAATTTAGCTCTATGGCTATATTTGTTCCTCGATTTCTAATTTGCTCAATACAATTTGCAGCTGAACCAACCGGCTTAAAAACTATCAATCGTTATAGTCTTTGTCCTCTTCATATTATCTAAAATAAAAAGATGAATTTTAGAGATGATTACTGAATTTATTAGATAAGAATATAACTATATAAGATGCTATGTATTACCTCAGGTCCTCCACAATTTATTAGACCAAGAACAATGAATCTTGACTTGATTAATTCATGAAGTACTGGCGGCGCGAGAGCTGAGGGTCACGGCGGAACGGATGGCCGCGATCAAGAAATACTGGCCTTGTCGCCTCGATGGATGCTTAATAAGTTAATAAGCTTTTTGGGCTGACTTAATGACACAACATGTATAGAGATTAGCAGGCCATTGGGGGTGCCAGGCCCCTCCCAGTCCCCTCCCTCCGCCACTGCCCTCCGATACCTACAAAGAACAATCATATGATCACTAGCTCATTTCATAATTTTGTAAGAGAATGATTCAAGGTCTGCAAAGAACAATCATAAAAGACAAGAAGTATTTTGAACTAAGCTAGAATGTCACAAACAGCATGCGCTTATCTCGCAAAAAGATTATATGACCAAAAGTTGCCAACGACCTTGTCGGAAAAAAAGCTTTAGCATTTCCCTCCCTTTCACGCAAATGCAAAATCAGCGTCTAATAAAGCACCCTTTGAATCTCCTAACTTTAATTTGCATGCCTGAAAAAGTCATATGCCATTTTAAGGAAACAAATAATAATGCAAATATATGCCAATGGCATAGTATTATTATAGGTGCTCAAATGATGCACAGAAATAAGTAACTTCAGTTATTTATTGAATGTGTACGAGAATCATAAAGACGAGCAGAAGAAAGGCCTAAGGATAGGGAACAAGTAATCTGACAACCAAACCTTGCGGCCATCAAGTTACTCAGGCCATGCATCATTCCAGGTGCTTAGATGCTATGAACTGCCATGACAAAGCTAGCGACATAGTACTAACAGCATATTTTTCTTAGAACTAATATAAGAATTCCACATATTCACTCAGGTACCACAGGTTTCTTAGATCTAATACAAGAATTCCGGATATTCACCTAGGTAAGGAATGATTAGACTAGACAAGCAAACTTACAGACCTATTAGTGAGTATTATTGACTTGGTCTTCCGCAGTGATGTGCTCTTATCTGCATAGTTTACAATGCTAGTGAGTTACCAGTGACATGTCTTCATGATCAGTATGTATCATATGACGAAATAACAAAATATGAACAGTGTATTAGCAATTGTATAATTACCTTCATCTATCTCTTCCTTCTCCCAAAGAAACATCCAAGTGGCGGAAACCTTTCCCTGTACTTTTTGAGAGCCGCTTTGTAGTCCCGTATACGTAAGAAAAAAGGCATAACCATCGGCTCCAGATAGGGAAATATAACCTTAGCCATCTACAAAACAGAAACACTAAATAGAGCTTCATAACTGGATTTCCTAAGATTTAGGTGTGCATGGATCGAAAATTTGGAATAGCCTGAGGATAACATCTCCGGTCTATACTACACATCGAACAAAGGAGGGAGGACTATAATAACCGATGAAAAAATATCGGTCTTACAAAGAAGCCACCATGGCTTCCCGGTAGGGAAGAGCTACATGGCTTGCTCTTTACCTTCTTTACGCTTGGCATGCTAGAAATGGCAGCTTCCTTTCTTAGAAAAATACTCGTGTTTTTAAAAAAGAATTCTTTGAATTTTGAAACACAAAGCATAGTGCAAAACAGAGCTAGCAAGAATCACACATACACATGCATCGACTTTTTCTGGGCCAATCTCTAGAATTAATTCTAGAGCCTCACACCACTCACCGATCCTCGACTAAAATTATATGTATTTGTAAGTAAAATATTGAATCGGACTACTAGTAGATCAATATTCACACCAAACTTTAGTAATCTATCTAAGATAGATCACAATAGAAAATCCAAGGTAGCCATATATGCACCTTAGTAAGCAAAAGCCAAGACTTACCCCCAACGAGAATGGTTGGGTGGGTGGGTGGAGAATAAGAAAACCGGACAATGATCTAGGTCTAGGCAATGGCAAAAAATCACAAAGAACAACAGAAATACAAGGACAAAAATGTGGTCTATATTGATCTAACCCTCCTCCCGCCGTTTCGCCACTCACTCCCCGCCCAACACCCACCACCCCCCCCAGGGACGCTAGGGTTCGCCGGAGTCCGGCGAGCTAGGGCGGGCCCTAGGTCGCCCAGGAGCTCCGCCAACCCTAGCGCCCACGGCTACCACCCTCTTCCACCACGAGCAAAAATGCGAGCTTTCTATAGGAAGGACAACATACGAGCAGTACTATAGGAACAATGTAATAAATATAGGCATAAGGACAATTAACAGATTGGTATAAATTGTTTGGATAATGACAGATTATTACAAATTGTTTGGACAATGACAGCCCATCAACCAAAATCTACATCTAGGTATATCTACTAAATAACTGGATGCGCAAAGATATTCTATGTACATGAATTGATAGGCCTAGTGCCTCGGCCGAAAAAAATAGGTCCACTTAATGAGAAAAGAGCCATGTTCATACTATACGCAACATAAATGTTGCCTTATCATCCACATATAACAAAGATGATGGACACACAACCATAACAGATTCACGGTTCTAGACAAAGAAAGAGTGGCAACATGATCACTATAGAGTCTCACACGGAAAACTGCAGAGTGTCACCTACAAGTTCTTAGATCCATGAAATCTTCCCTCATCAATATTTCTAGGCACACAAACACACAACATAACTTTGTTAGGAACAAAAAGTAGCAAACAAATACTGGAGAAGGCTCTAACCTCAAAACCGATATTTGTTATCACAATGTCCAAAGCATCCGGAACATAAATCATGACTTATCATCCACAAAGGAACCCCTAGGATGGTTCAAATTAGCTTCTCTAAGGCTTAAATCCATACACATCTACATTTACAAACGTCATAGATTAGAGGGCAAATAGATGACCCGCTTGCACAAGGACGTAACACAAAAAAAAAAACACAAATACACATAAAGGCAAAGCTATTGAAGTAGGGAGTCTTCTTAACAAGTGTTTTCCCTTTCTTAATCAAATAGAATATGGTAAACAAGCTTGAAACGTAAAGATCACAACAGATATTGCACATGTCAAATCTTTTGTAATTACAATACTTCGAATATGCAATTTACTCCTAATAAAAGTGCAATAAAGGCAAAGCTATTAACCGATCGATCCAAAGCGAGAACTGCATGCATTTTCAATCAAAAGGTGAACATGAAGGAGAATGTAAACATTGAGTCGTAGCCCCATTTAAAGCCCCAAAAGGTGAGTTCCAAAAGTAGTAGTCTGTGAGCATTGTACCTTGCAGAACCATTGTTCCTATGGACAAAATACACAGGTTCAAACATTTATACATAGAAAGAACAAAAATTGAAATTTAAATAGTCAAAGGGTGTTTACTTGAAGAATATATAGATCAACTAGCATAAAAAAACGAGAACATGAGGCAAAATGGTTTAACAACGATATTTGCATATGCTTAGAACTACAATTACGGTGGCCAATAGTTGCAATTTCCATTATTGTTGGTTGCAATTATGTTCCAATCAAGCCACTTACTGGAAATATAGTTAACCATAGTTAACCATAATGAGAAGTGGGATTTCAGTTATATAAGTAGCAGCTCACTCAGTTACAAGGACAGACATTCAACATTGTGAAGAACATATATTTTAAGATAATGGATAACTGCACTTCGGTTTTATAAAGATGTCACTATGCAAAGCATCCCAAGCGGGAGGATGGCATTTTCTCATTCAATGTATTTTGTATTTAGAAAGAAGGTAAGGTTGCCACTATGCACCAATATATATTATCTATAGTGTGATATCTAATCTTCCTAAAATGGAAATAAAATCCATAGGACGATAAAATCATTTTTATATGCATATATAGTTTTCCTCATTTGTCAATGCCTGAAGGACATGAGCCACCACCAGAAGGTTTGAGATGGCCAACATGGTATACATTGGCGAGTCCACAACTCTAGGTGGACGGATCTCGTATGCAAGCCTAGCGCAGTCCAAGCAAGAGCATGTGTTAAATCACAATAGTACTACCTTCTTTAGTTGCTTTAATATATGAAAATGAATCAAGAATTTGAATTGTTCAGAACTAGATATCATTCATCAAAACTAGGTATTACACATATTTTACACACGTAATTGCAGAAATAAAAGTATGCAATTTACTACTAATCAAGGTGCAATAAAAAATTAAAGTATATGCAAGACGAAGCAAGACTGCACTTGGCAAAAAAAATTATATTAGGAAGGTCCAACCTACCATGTCCCTCACTTGTCTTGTTACAAAGCCGCAAATTGCAAATGAACAAAAAGACAAAAAGAAAATAAGTGCACGGACAGAATGGAGGGTACATGAAACAAAAATGCAAAACTATAGAGTTAACATGCACATTGGGACACAACCGCATAGACACAAGCCTCACAAGAGTCCTAGCTCTGAAGGTATAAATTTTCTTCATGCTAGACTAGCTTGTATGCATATCCACATTTCTTTGTCTATTCAGGTCATGCACAACAAGGATATATTCATCTAGGATCATTCAGATGACTGCTCCACTTTATCTATATAACACCCAACCTGATCACTGCATCATTCGGATGCCTTTAACTATCGAGGTATTGGATCACCATAATACATCTAGTTGAGTTACTACCGGATCATGAGAAGTACAATATTTTTTTAGAAAAAAACACAAACGAGAAAATTGGAATAGCAGATCAGCATGAAATTAAAACAAGACATGGGGAGGGGAGCAAAGTGGAACTGCCATCCTGAATCAAGAAAAAAGATTGTCAAACAACAGAACTAAAAAAATTAGCATTTTATTTGGTTGAAGTCTTCACAAAGTATCCTGAATTTTCTCTGAATCTCAACTTGACGAGGTCGGCAAAATTTTTTTTTCAATCTCTTAATTCCTATTCAAGGCATAACTTCGACAACGGTGTAGCCATCAAAAAAGTTTCACCAATCTCTTGATTTTTCAACTTGACGAAGGCATAGCTAGAGACAAAGCTTCTGAAATTTACAGTATCAATCTATTACATATCCATGAACAATAGGTGTAGACATCAAAATGTCCCTAGCAATGGACAAAAAAAAATTACAGACTAAATCTATAGGTGCGATGGCGAACAAAGAAGCAATGCAAACTTACAAGTGGGTGTACCAAGCTTCAGTCTTGCGGAAGCAAATGTCCTAAATGCATGTTGAATATGGCGACGCATCCGCATCCACACAAATCATCCAAAAATAGGCATGGCCTGCCAAGCACATGCACAACGCTGCAAATCACCCATGCTAACGGCAACCCAAGTACATGCACAATGATACGAGATGACCACTGCGCTCTCGCCTACCCACCGTTCACCATCCCCCTCCAAATCCCCATGAAATCCAGAGAGACAACACTCGATATAGTAAACTAAACCGTGGAATCCATGGAATCGAACCGCATATGCATGCACACCCTAAATCGAACCACCGACATCCGGATCTAGAAGAGATAATCCCCAAAATAGCACAAATCAATGGAGAGGGGGCCTTGGCCGAGATACGACTACCTTGGCAACCAACTATCTCCAAGTCGACAAAGGGAGGACATCCGGGAGGGCTTGGGCGGAGAGGAGCACGAAGAGGAGCGGAGGAATCGCCGTCGCCCCTTCCGCCCAGACGAGCTCTCCCCAAACGCGCTCTCCGAAAATGGTGGCCGAGGAACGTATGCGGGTTGGCGGCCAAGACAGTCACAGCTCGCACTAAATTTTGGACCCGACAGCGCGAACCCGACAACGGGCATCGAACCCGTGACCCGGTGACTGTCTTCGCTCCCGCCGCCGCGTCCTCCGCGGGTGACGCGTGTCGCTGAAAGGGCGGACGAGATTCAGACGACCAACAGATAGGAAAGATGTATTTATTTACATTTCCTCCTCCTATAAATAGGAGGTCATTTTCATGAGATATAACAACACCGAAAATGAATAGAATACGATAATTCTCCTCTACCCAAACATCTGTGTTCTTGAGCACGTGTGTCTTCCTATACTAACACCCACACATACAAGAGGTGATTTGTAACACGCCCCCACGTTTTTTTTAGTCAAACGGTTTTAGCTTGACCTTTTCGGTTTGAAAAAAAAAAATGGAGTTGTGAGAGCTCCTAAATGGGTGCTCCATAGACTCTAGTTTTGTGGAGCGGAGTTCATAGAAGCGATCCTCAAGCACCCCTTACTTGGCACTTCTCCCCACCCCTAGTCTGGCTTATCAAGGGCGCAGAGGATGGATCTAGGCGCGGTAGGCAACGAAGTGGAGGTCAGCAGGAAATGGGGCAGAGGCGATGTCGAAGAACGGCAGTTTAGGATGAATGTATGTATTTAACTGGATTGTGGATTGTTGAATACGAATGGTTAGATCTTGAAAGCATTGAATTTTCATGGAAATCCATCTATTTGGATGGTTCGGAATGATGTTATCTTAAAAAATGTCTCGACCTTAGTTAAACACTGCAGAATGATTACTCTAGTTATACTAGGAACAAGGGGCAAATATCAAACCTCATATTGATTTGTGGACGTGTTGTTGTTTCTCTCTCTCTTTTAATTGTTTCTATCTTGAAATCTTGTAATTGGACATGTTGTTTTTCTCTTTCCAATAAAGCACAACAGGGGCTCAAACCCCTCTCTCCTGTTTTTGATAAAAACAAACAAAACAAAACAAAACAAAAGGAAGTGTTTGGATCTTTTTTTTTTTTTTACTTTGATTTACCTTATATATTCAAAAATTTCTGGCGAGGGGACCTACTCGTACAAGCGCTAGGATGCACTATCAAGAGAAGATATTTTGGCCGCCCGGCATTCCCATCCAAGACCGAAAGGAAAGGAGACGTGAATGAAAAAGGGAAAAGGGCAGCACACAACCAACAGTCCCGAGTCCAGATGATCCGCATGGCATGCCCTCACTGACACAAGGTCCAATCAGCTACCCGCAGGAGGTGCTTGCTGCTTTGGCTTCCTCGGCTCGGCTCCTCTCGTCGTCGTCGTCTTCCTCCCCAACCCGCCGCCCGTTCCCCTGTCCAAGTAAGCAGCAGCAGCAGCAGCAGCAGCGCGAGGGATGGCCGCCAGATTGCTTTAGTGGCGGATCCCATACCCCGCCAGATTGCTTCATTGCCGCCTGGGGCTGGGTGCCTCCTCTCAAGCATCTCCTCCGTCTTCCTCCTGCGGCCATCCCTTCCCTCCATCCGTGGAATTCCACTTGATTGCTGCTAATCAGATCTGGCAACAACAACTGCCTTCCCTTTTTGTCCCCAACAATCTCATCTGATTCATTCACTCAGTGCCGCTGCTGCTGAGACAGAACAACAGCTTCAGTCAATCTGATTCCCCCGTTCAGAGGAACGCACCCACAAGGTTAGGTTCCTTCTCAACTTTTGTTCCTTCAATTCAATCAGAGACGATTCAATCCAATCTTTCCAGGGAATGAGCACGAACGAAATGGTATCTGATCCTTCTCCTTTCTTTGCTGTGCTGCAGGTACACATGGTGGTGCTAGTGCGGGAGAGGTCCCCAAGCCAGCCGCCTTCGCCGTTCCGGACCAACCAAGGCGGCGCTAAGCCTCAGTAACCCCTTTCCTTGCTCTTGGACGCTACCGTCATTATAGATCGCTAACCACATGGTAGGTACCACGCACGCTTTCCCCCAAAGTCGCAGTCTTCTTTTCTCCTCGGCAACTTGCCAATTTCGTCGTCCCTGTTTGCATCAGCGGCGGCGGCGGCGCGGCTGAACTGGGCCCCACCGGACGATGCTTCGCCCGGGATCCGGATGCTCATCCTCTTCCCCGTCGCGGCCAGGCGGATGCGCTGCCTCCTCTTCCTCTTGGCGCTCGCCCCCCCGCCGCCGCCCGCGGCGAGATGGGGGTACGCGCATTGCGGCTGCGACGGCGGCGGCGCCGGCGCCGGCGGCGGGTTCTGGAGCCTCGACAACATCTTCAAGTGGCAGAAGGTGAGCGACCTGCTCATCGCGGCGGCCTACTTCTCCATCCCGCTCGAGATCCTCTACTTCGTCGCGGGCCTCCGCCACCTGCTCCCCTTCCGCTGGGTGCTCGTCCAGTTCGGCGCCTTCATCGTCCTCTGCGGCCTCACCCACCTGCTCGCCGCCTTCACCTACGACCCCCACCCCTTCATCGTCGTGCTCCTCCTCACCGCCGCCAAGTTCCTCACCGCGCTCGTCTCCTTCCTCACCGCCATCACGCTGCTCACGCTCATCCCGCAGCTCCTCAGGGTCAAGGTCCGCGAGAGCCTGCTCTGGATCAAGGCGCGCGAGCTCGACCGCGAGGTCGTCCTCATGAAGCGCCAGGAGGAGGCCAGCTGGCACGTCCGCATGCTCACCCAGGAGATCCGCCGCTCGCTCGACCGACACACCGTGCTCTACACCACGCTCATCGAGCTCTCCAGGGTGCTCGCGCTCCACAACTGCGCCGTCTGGATGCCCTCCGAGGACAAGTCCCGAATGTGCCTCACGCACGAGCTCCGCCAGTCGTCGTCGGAGGATGCCGTCGTCGTCGATGCGGACGACGCCGACGTCCTCGAGGTCAAGGCCACCGACGGGGTCAAGCTGCTGCCGCCGGACTCCGTCCTTGGCTCCGCCAGCGGCGGCGGCAAGGAGGGCACCGGCACCGTGGCCGCGATTCGGATGCCCATGCTCAAGGTAGCCGACTTCAAGGGCGGGACGCCAGAGGTGATCAAGACGAGCTACGCCGTGCTGGTTCTGGTGCCGCCCAGCGACAGGACCTGGGCGCCGCACGAGCTGGAGATCGTCGAGGTCGTCGCCGATCAGGTGGCTGTCGCGCTCTCGCACGCCTCGCTGCTCGAGGAGTCGCGGGCGATGCGCGACAGGCTGGCCGAGCAGAACCGCGAGCTGCTGCAGGCCAGGCGGGGCGCTCATGGCCAACGAGGCCAGGGACGCGTTCCAGCGCGTCATGAGCCAGGGGATGCGCAGGCCCATCCACTCCATCCTGGGACTGGTGTCCGTGGTGCAGGAGGAGGGGCTGGCGTCCGAGCAGAAGCTCGTCGTCGATCACGATGGCGCGGACGCGACCGTCGTCTCCACGCTCATCAACGATGTCATGGAGATGTCCGCCGCCAACCAGGGCGCTTCCCGCTGGAGACGCGGGCCGTTCCACCTGCACTCCATGATCAGGGGATGCTGCCTGCGTCGCCAGGTGTCTCTGTGACTTCAGGGGGTTGGCTTCGCGGTGCACGTCGAGAATGTGCTGCGGACCTTGTCATTGGCGGCGGCGCAGGATTTTCCATGTCCTGTTGCACATGGTTGGCAATCTGATTGGCGGATCGATCGCGGGGAACGTCACGTTCGGTGCGTGCTGATGATGAGGCGATGGAGGACCAGAGGTGGAATCCATGGAGGCCAAGCTACTCCGGTGGGCACTCGTCAGTCAAGTTTGTGATTGGGGTGAAGAAGCAGCAGAATCCTGACTCGTCTGGCTCGCTTATAGCGCAGTTTTTTTCGCGGAAGCCAAGGACCGAAGGGGTTTGATCTCAGGCTCAGCTTCAGCATGTGCAGGAAGCTTGTGCAGGTACTTTGAATTGAAACCTCCTGTATTTGCATTTTGTGCAGGTAGGGAAGCTTCGAGACATTTGTGTTCAGTCACTAATATTTTGCCTTGTGACGCTCTCTCTCTCTCTCTCTCTCAACAGATGATGCAAGGGAACATCTGGGCAATTCTTGACGGCCAAGGACTCCCAGAGAGCATGACCCTTGTCCTAAGATTCCAGCTTCAACCATCCCTGGCAAGCTCCAGCCTCGGAGGGTCATTTGATCTGCAATACCCATCGCCATCCAACCAAATAGCCGGGCTGAAGGTTCTGCTCATCGATGATGATGAAATCAACCTAGTCGTGGCCGGAAGCTCCTGGAGAGACTAGGCTGCACCGTTTCCTCGCTCCCTTCAGGCTCAGGATTCATGAACTCCGTCGGCCCTTCCTCTACCTCGTTCCAGCTTGTCATGATTAACCTCGAGATGTCGGTGATCAATCCCCTGGATGTTGCCTCGAGGATCAGGCAGTACAGGAGCGCGCACTGGCCCCTGGTGATGGCCATGACATCGGAGCAGAACGTATGGGAGAAGTGCGCGCAGTCGGGGATCAATGGTGTCTTGAAGAAGCCGCTTGTTCTGCAGGAAGTGAAAGAAGAGCTCACGCGCATTCTTCAGAACACTTGATACTTGCTGGCAGGTTCCTTTTCTGCCTGCCAAGAGCTCTGAACTCTGAAGTTGCCAAAAATGGACACCATGACTGTCCAGCATAGCAGAAGGAAAACAAAAGGTTACTATCAGAATGTGATGGTTTCTGGTGTCTTGCGTCGCCTCATCATCAGGACACACCCGGAACAAGCGGAATTGCGCCAGCAGAATTGCTGGAGGGTTTCTGGTTACAGCCTATCAGATTCAGAATGCGATGATTTCTGTCGAGGGTTTCTGGCGTGTTGCAGAAGAATTGCTGGAGGATGGCAAATGCCGATGACACCATTGTGAGTCTTTCAGATGGGAATTGTGCCGCCCTGAGAATGAAGGAGAGTCTGATACCTTAGAGTCCATAGAAACTTGGGTGGTGGTATGTAATGCCCAGTAGTAGCAATAAGGCTGAAGTTTTGTATGTTAGCTAACCTGGTTGTATTTACCACCACATATTATTACTGATCTCCAGCCATTGCTGGTGGTGCACGAGTTTCTGTGGAATCGTAGGATATCTAAAACACAGAAATAGAAAAATAAAACGCAGGATTGGAGTTGTTTATTAATTGCAGTTCTATAGGAATTGGAATGCAATCCTACAGGAATTTAGAAATATAGTAAAGTTTGTATGGGTCATTTAGATGTATCAGAAAGTTTGTAGGGACCATTTGGATACAGAAGAAACACAATACTGTAATTAGAAGGCAAAGATAGACATGGAGAAATGTTGAACCTCACGCCAGATTTCCTTCAAAATTCCTATGAATGAAGCCATTTTGTAAGAGTTTTGTAGGATAATAAAGATGGCTAATCCTTTGTTTGAAAAAAAAACATTTTACTATTTTACAATTCTATAGAACTTAATGAAAACACGCTCAAAGCTTTTGCATGATTGAAAAAGAAAAACAATTCTTTAGAATTCCTTTTGTCAATCCTACGTTCTAGAGAGGGCCTTGACCGATCTACTTATGTGTTGAGAAGAATCGCAAACGGTTGGCTCATTGCAGCAGCAGCTTGTAGCAGTTTCAGGCATGTATATGCATCGTTGACTTGAGAGGTGTAGCATCAGCATCAGATGAGACGCAGAGGGAGACATGAATCTCGAGGGATTTGGCAGGTAAGCACGAGGGCCGCGTTATCCGATCGATATTCATGCAGACAAACCTCGCATCCATCACATGACATTGATGTGGGAGTAATTTGATTTTCCATCCCATTGCTTGAGCTTTCAGGTAAACCTCACCTCGATTCACATGAAGATTACGATAGATACAGAGACGGACGGGATGCGTCAACAGCCCAGCCCAGCCCATATTCCGTTGCCTGAGGAAAGTTGACAAGCTGATCAGTCCAGATACAGAGCACCTAAATCGGGCATGTGGGGCCCACCGTCCACCTGAGGAAGAAGATCTGTTTTTCAAGTGGACAAGAGAAAAGGAGGTGCAGAAGAAGCATCAGTCAGTTTTTCAAGTCTAATGTACTCCTACTATGCCTTTTGCTACTGTGTAGTGTACTCCACTCTACAGTATGTCCTTGTTTGCAACAAGCTAGGGATTTCCTTTTCTTTTCTTGAGTGAAGCCGGCTGCAGGCTAAATAAATCTATACATTATCCTGGGAATATAATGGAATGACATATATTGTTCATCATTCAGGCCACAAACAAACAACAACTTTTCAACTACAAGGACAAATGCAGCAGTAGGTTCAACAACCTTTACAGAAAACTGGTATAACATCTTTGAATGTTTGAAACTAACATACTAACTCTTGCTATTTTATAAATCCACTGGACTGACCAAAATAAGGTCCCAGATCCTATGGAATCGGAAATTTGTCGGCATGTAAGGATATGATATAAATCTTGGCTGAGCTACTGATGAGCTCATGTCATAGTGTATATATATGTGGTGTGGATGCCGGTCCCTTCCTGAATTTGAGTGGTTTGAGGTGATGTAAAACTTTTTGGCAGGGACAATATTTGAGTTGTTTGATCAGTTGGTTAAAAGATCAAACGTGTCATCAACTCATCATGGGGTAAAAAGAAATCTTTGCGACTGTGACACTATATTGGTGATCAAATTGCAATTTCAGATGAATCATCATGATTAACTGATGGATGCGTGGAGGGGTATAATGTCTTCATAGCTAAACTATAAGAAATACTACGTATAATATATGAATCGTGACTAAAATGTTTATAGATGAAGTAGTTCTTCTATGCTCTGAATCTCTGAACGTTTTTCTATTGGCATATGGTTCAGAGTCAGTTTAAATCCTCGGGTTCAGTTAGATTTCATAAACAGTTCCCTTAATACATGCTTCTCATCAGTTAATGCGTACTAATTAAGTAGCAAGAACATGCTTATGAACATTGAGCACTGAAAAGACAAATATATAACAATGAAAATAGCTGTTTTTAAAATTATTTTTTCTTAGGGTGTATGGGTGGCGATCTAGCCTTTGTTTCCATATATATAGCTAGTTACAAGAGTGTGCATGGTTTTGTGCTTTATGTTAAGTTCTTTTTAAAAACTTTGTATCATCTGAATGTGGTGTCTTGAAAAGTTAATAAGATCTTCCATTATCGAAAAAAGGTTTTTAGAATATATCTAATGCTAATCACATATTGTTAGCTAGCCATTAACCTCTCTTACAAATTTTCGGGAACTTGTGCATTCCCTAATGTAGTTAGTCATGTAAACTAGCAGAAAATTTCAGACATGCAGGTCGATCATTTTTCAATGAAACACAAGAATATCATTTATTTTGCGGTCATGGAACCTGAGAAATATATAAATCCCAACAAACAGCAGCATGAAGAATAAGGAAGGAGCTTATATATTAGTTCAGAAGCGCCAAGTAATCTTCAGTATTGATGAATGATGATACGTATCGTGAATGCATGTATATGAGCAAAACTAAAACAAAATTCATGTGGATCAAATTGCTCATTTAAAGCATATGCATTCACACAAATCCTGCCAAGAAATCGTGTATGTAGTTCTTTTCTTCTACAATTAATCCCTTAACTGATCGAGCTAATTAAAATCACTCCATTATTTGGATCTCTTGTACATGATTTGTGCAAAAAAGAAAAAGTAATCAACTAAGCACTGATCGATGAGCAGTTAGTTTGATTAGCGAGAAAAGAAATGGCTGTAATAATATATATATAAGCCAGTAATGAGAAGCACGCGCATATATATACATACACTGATCGAAAGCATGGAGCTAGCTGAATCCTCGATCGTGAGAGATCATGATCCTGCACCTCAAGCCTGAGCTCCAAGTCCAGCTCCTCCTCTCCACCCCCTCCTCGACGATGGCGAAGTAGCGATCTGCTTCTCGTACATCTCCGGCGGCCGCACCACTGCCACGGCCGGCAGCGCAACAGTCACCACGGCCGAACAGAGGCAGCAGCTCGTGAGGCTTCCGTTGGGCGTTCATCGCGGTCACGCTGCCGGCCGCCTGCCGAGTCGTGGTGGCTTGCTGTGCGAACGACAGAACGGGCGTCGTCGTCGAGCACGGTTGGTCGTAGTCGTAGACACTGGCAGTGGCAGCGCTGGTACTACTTCCTGCTCCAGCGCCGGCGCCCGTGGACACTGCTGCTCCTGTTGTTGCTGTGGCCGGTCTGGCGCCCCTGTGCCGACGGTGGACGTTCATGTGGCCGCCGAGCGCCTGCGCCGTCGGGAACCCCCTCCTGCAGAAGGTGCACTTGTACGGCTGCCTAGTTCCCTCGTCGTCATCGTCGTCGCCGCCGCCGATGGCGCGCTGCTGCTGCTTCGACAGATCCTTGTCGTCCTCGGCCTCGAAGCTCTGGGACGACGGAGATGGCGACGCCCGTGCACCTGCACCCTCGTCGTCCTTCCTCTCTGGCCCCAACTCCATGTGCTTGTGATGCATGATCAGTTGTCGTCAGAGTAGAGTCCGGAGCAAGGTAGGGTTTAGCTATACCTAGGTCCTAGGCTTGGTAATAATCTCTGGGGCTGCTAACTCGCTCAGATCTGCCGTCGTGGAGACACGATGACACCGGCAAGCAGAAGCTACTTGCTGCTTGATTGGTGCCGGCCGGCCGAGGATCTAGTCTGCTGGTACTCTGGTCATCAGATGCGATGCCAATGGCGCATTATGATATGGTCAAACATGACAAAGAAACGCAAGGTGGTGAGTATGATAATGGAAAGCTTAGTGTGCAGTGATGTGTGTGTTACTCTTGTTAATGCTTCTTCTCGTCATTCTGCCGGCCTCAACCCCAAAACTGATGTTGTTTTCTTATTCTTTTGCAGTGAATTCAAAATGGACTTGTTTTATATTATAGTGAGATCAAGTTGTTCGGCTTGGCCTGCAGCTGGACTGTTGTGAAATCAGCTCTTTGTAAGCTTGCGCTTGGATTTTATAGCTTGGAGAAAAGTGCTTCGTCGTCTTATGGTGGCTTTGACTCGTTGTTTTCACTTGTCTGCCCATACGGCCCATTCTTAAACAGGCCTGCTACAAGCCCGACCCGTTTATAGCTCAGTGTCAGTGGTGGGCTGGTGGCATGCCGACTATGCTGGATGGCACACATGAGAAGTTGTTTCTGTTCGTCAGCATCAGTTGATACATTCATTCAGTTTCATCAGAAAACGAATGTAGTAGTTACCAGTTGGTGTTGGCGTCAGTCTCCTTCAAGTCTACCGTTGGCATCGATCTCCCATGCATCAAACGGCCATCTTTTACTTCCACAGCTCACAGCATACTGTAAACAATGTCATCTTGATTCGAATAAGACTGCCATGACTGTCGTCATCTTTGTTGTAAGGCTCGAGCCACCTCATCGGCTGCCATGACTTTATTTGTTTTTCGCGATCGGGTCGTTACCCGTTTTTCCAGAGACTTTATTTGTAACGAAATGTCATGAGAATGTTATGTTCATCACTTCATTTCAGAGATATTGACGGTCAGAATTAGGCTTTAGTACTGACTGTCAACAACTCCCCAAGCAAAAGCTTACGACTAAGGTAAAAGGATCAGGAGTTGCTAATATCACTTCTCATGTGGCTTGTAGCTATCTCCTTTGTCATGGGAGGTTGAGAGATAGAACAACTTGACAAAGCGCTAATTCTCCCATTTTCAAGATTTTTGCAAAACAAAATTAAGTTTCTCGAATAATACTCTGTTATGTTGCTCAATATGTGTATATATCCTCACCAAGGCACAAAAGGTTTGCCTTCTTCAATAAACAAAATTAAGTTTCTCGAATAATACTCTGTTATTCATGGAGTTGGAGGAATCCACTAGAGGCCTTCCCTTTCATAATTGCATTAAAGAACCATTCTTTTTATGAAGAGCAAATTATTTTCTCGGCCCTCTTCAAAGTTGATCTTATTTTCTTGGCTCCTTTTTTCTCCAATTTGCTTATTTGGTCTGCTTTTAAGTTTCTCTTATTTCCTTGGCCCTTCCATTAGTTTTGCTTTGTAACAGTGTAAGTGGTATGCGAAATGACTTTTTTGCCTCTAAGGCCTAATGAAAGAGATTAGCAATGTTTCTACTGTCACACGAGATTTCAGGTGTAACACCCTAAAGTTTCAGTTTTCACCAATAGCTTCAACTGATATAATTTTGTTATTACAATTGATTATTTTCCTCAGTACAACCTACATTTCCCATCACTATAGCTGGTGATTTGTGTCTAGTGTTTAACAAGTTGCGTATGGCCTCTCGCCGTATCGCTTCTTAGAGCGTGTACAACTTGTCACTTCTACTTAATTAAGCACGTGTAATGCACGTTTTTGGAAAAAAAAAATGATAGGTTGCTTGAATTTTATATTGGAAAATAAGTGTTTTCAAAATTAAAGTAAAAAGAACTATAAGCTAGGAATCATGCAGGTTGCATATTGTGTTTTATCGGTGCCAAAATATTTCAAATGCATATAGATATATCGTTGCCGGAAATGAAAGGAGTGTTTTAAATTATTCCAGGCGAGGAGAGCAACCGGCTCCCCAAGGTACCACATTTATTTCTGCTGCTTCCATCTGTGTCCTGAATAATTTACTTTTGGCATTACAAATGTTGCAACGATAAGACTATACCTGAGCAATGGACCGGCATGCCAGACATGGCCCGATAGAGCACAGCACGAAGTGGCCCGATGGGCCACGGGCTGGCCGACAGCCGAGCGCGGCACGTGGGCCCTTTTCGTGTCGGGCGGCCTAGAAAGAACACCGAGGCCAGCCCAAGGCCCACAACGTCAAGCGAGACAAAAGAAAAGGGGGAAACGGGAGGCGATGGCGGTGGCGGTGTGTTGGAGCAAATGCCATCTCGTCGAGCGCGGAGGCGGGACATGGCGCAGTGAGGTCGTGGTAGCTAGGCGGCGGCCGTGGCGACCACCTCTTGGCCATGGCCAGTGCTAGCCCGCTAGGGAGTTGGGGCGGCGAGCTCCTAGGCCTCTCCTATGGCGGCGGGCGCGACTCTCCCAACCGTGGGGTTGGGAGGCGGCAAGGAGAGGGCATGGGCGATGGCAATGAGGGCGGGCGGTGTCGACCTCGTGGCTCGGCGAGAGTGCCGATCCCCGCCGGACGGAGATGCGGCATATATGTGGCGCGCCTGGTAAGATGGCGTGTGACGGCGGGAGAGAGGAAGAGAGGCCGAGAGGGTGCGCGGCATGAGTAGGGAAGGGAAAGGAAAAAGTAACCAGGTTACTGGTGTGTTCTTACCTCTTAGCAAAGCTAGGAAAGGAGTGGGTTGTTAACATGCCAAGTGTCACCGGGCTGCTACCAGGCCTATGGTGAATTTTCGTGTGTCGGGCCGTGCTGCCGCATGCCTTGGGGTCGGCCAGTGCACGACTGCGGCGAGCATCGGGTCGGCCCGAGCACGAATCGTGCCGGTGGGGCCATATTTGGGCGGGCTGATTTTGCATGCTTCGGCGTGCCACCGCCCTTTGCTCGGTATAGATGAGACAAATAGAAATTTGGAAAAAGTCCACATTCCCTCCCCCCCAATCATCAGTTCACTTTTCCTCCCTCAACTCCAAAACCGGACATATCGCCTCCCTCAACTTTTCAAACCATGCATTTTTCCTCCCTCGAGCGTTTTTGAGGGCGGTTTTTGCTACAAGAACCACAGGTTTGGTACAGTAACCGTGGTTTGCTACAGTACCATCGCCTTTGCCTTTTCTTTTTTTTTTTTTTTAAAATTAGGTGAATCTTTGAAAAAACATAGTAAATCATAGAAAAATCATAAAATAAAAAATCCGGTTTTGTTGGACTCCACATGAGTAGATTTACACAGTGAATATATAATATGATATGCTTTAGTACAAAGTTTTTGCTATGAAAGTTTTGTCTTTTTTCTTTTTTATTTATTTGGTTTGAATCTTTGAAAAATCATAGAAAATTATAAAAATTATAAAATAGAAAATCCAATTTTGTTAGACTCCACATGAGTAGATCTACACAGTGAATATTTAATATGATATGCTTTTTAGTACAAAGTTCTACACGGTGAATATATAATTAATTAAAATAATTCGTAGTCTGCGGCTTCTATAATTATTTTATTGAACTAAAGTATACCATATTATATGTTCACTGTGTAGATCTACTCATGTGGAGTCTAACAAAATTAGATTTTCTATTTTTTAATTTTTCTGTGATTTACTATGATTTTTTAAAGATTCACTCGATTTTTTTTTAAAAAAAAGGAAAAGGCAAAGGTGATGGTACTGTAGCAAACTATGGTTACTGTACCAAACCCGCGGTTACTGTAGCAAACCGCCGTCAAAACCGCTTCGAGGGAGGAAAAATGCATGGTTTGAAAAAGTTGAGGGGAGGCGATTTGTCCTGGTTTTAGAGTTGAGGGAGGAAAAGTGAACTTATGGCACGTTGGGGGAGGGAATGTGGACTTTTTCCTACAAATTTCAGTACTCCCTCCATACAAAAAAAAAAAACTTTTGAAGAGATAAAGATATCGAGTGGACAGAACAGTTTCAGTTTCCTGGTATGCTGCTAGGCATGCTAAAGCCGAGCTATTCTTCTTTTCTCAGAGGCGCCAGTTGGGAAAAGTTCATTGTAACTGCAAGATGCTTGGATTTGAAGTTCATCGTCTGCATCTGTTACTATTGTTGAATGCAATGCAAATGGTTGTCCAATATAATGTTGCAAGTAGCAGCAGATACGAAAAATCGAAAACCAAAGGCTGAAGCTATCTATCTCTACTACATATAATGCACCAAAAAACTTTCCTAAAGCCCACACAACAAAGTGTTCCCTTTCGCCGAATTGGCTTGTAGTCCAATGGCGGGGAGACGGTCAGGTGGGGCCGCTATGCCGCGTTCAAATCCCGGTGCTTTCACCTTTCCCGGGATTTTCCTAGGATTTCCGGCGTTATGCATTAAGTGGTAGCGGCGTTCCCCGTCGGCGACGGCGCCAATGGTGACTTCGAGAATCTCCAGGATCTGCCGGGTGCTTTCGGTCCTTCGGAGGTGCTCATAGGGGTAGGGTTTGCGTCACGCGTGTGTTCATAGGGGTGAGTGTGCGTGCGTGCGTGTTGTGAGTGTCTGCGTTATGCGTGTCATTCTCAAAAAAAAAAAAAAGTGTTCACTACAAAAAGTTATCTCTCCTAATCTTCTAAGCACAAGTGGTGCGTAAAATGTACCAAAATGTAATCAACATTTCAAATGAATGAATTGCAGATCTATTCTAATCCCTTCTTTCTCTCGCTCACCCACATCGGCCAAAATTGCTGGGATCAACGCTCGTCTACCACCATCCCGCTCGGCGCGCGCGACTCTAATCTCTCGGGCGACCTTCCGTCTCCTGTCATGCACACTTCCCCACACGCGCCCCTCCGCCTCCATCGCGCCCGTACTACACCCGCTGCCAGCCACAGGGAGCGCCGCCTTTCCACAGGAGAGTGCCACCGCCTGGACCACCCGCTGCGCCGCTGCTCCGCCTGGAGGTACGCCTGGAGGTCCGCCTGATCCACCCGCTGCGCCGCCGCCCGTCCACTGGAGGTACGCCTCGTCCACCCGCTGCGACCCAGCCGGCAAGCTGCTGCAGCCTATTGCGCTTCTCCCCCACTGAGCAGGTGGTCCCGCAGGCCACGCGCTCCCTCCCTCCTGGAAGCTGGTTCCGCCGGCGACGCTCCTCCCCCCGCCGGGAACGTCCTCCCGCCGCCCAGTCCTCTCCCCGACCTGAGCAACTGGAAACCATCGGTGAGAAGCACATGAGGTAGGGTTTCAATCATCCATGAGAAGGAGAACGAAAAACGGCGGCGGCGTGTAGGGTCGGCCGAGGAGAGACCGACAGGTGCCCAATATGCCTCCTGTATGTTTTTGTTGTTGTTGTTAGGAAACATGTGAATGATGTTTTTTTTAATATGATTCATGCAGCTAAAGTGGATCTGCACCTCCAGAGGCCAATATGTTTCAGGTTTGGGTTCTCTTTTGATCCTCTTCTCGAGTTGTTAGCTTTACCTCTTAACCATTCCCCTACTCCACCTTGTTCATGCAGATTCGTGAGCAACTAGACACACTGCTACCTACCAGAGATCACTGCGGTTTCTGCCATCTAGCAACTGGCCTGTTCTACCAATTTGACCAATTTTTTTTGTATGCACTCATACTAGCTTGATTGTTTCTTCGTTTTCACTTTTCATGAGTAGGCATTTTGGCAGCATTTGTGGTTCCATGTAAGTGGAGCAGTGGAGATCTACAATGAATATCGAGCTGCTCTTAATATATTGTACTACTGTAGTGTAAAATTGGATCAATTTGACATGGGTTGCCAGTTTAGTGCCCGTTGGAAATACTTTGGTGTTGCCCAATTGAATAGAAAGCACATATTCGGAGAGAACTTCACATCATTATTAACATGTTAGCTGTGCATAAAACGTCAAATAGTTATGTTGTCTGTGAATTTGTTGTTTAATGGCCAAATAATATCGATTTTGTCAGACTTTAACCCCTTCACTAAACAAGCATGAAAGAAAAATTTCAGCAAAGTCAGTACTTTAACCCCTTCATGAGCTCATATACTCTGCTCATACTCAAAGTTTCTTCCTTGAACACAGGCCTGAAAGGTGAAGATGGGCAGAGCAATGGAGTTTCATTGGATGACTGGTGTTTGGTGGTCGTGTTGAAGATCACATGAGAATCCTTGTGTTAATTGCATTGCTGATACAATTCGATTTGGATCACCACCACATGCTGACATGGTGCGCTGAACTTCATGGACACCTAAATAACTCTTAGGTGAGATGCCCCCCTGCCTCTGTCACCTGTTTAACTTTATTCTAATATTTTTTGGACCAAAGATCTTTATTCTAATATAAATATGACAAATTTTGGCCATGTAGATCAAGAGTAGCACATGAGATACAAGTATAGTACTATACTGGTTTTTCGTTCTTACTTGGTACTTTTGCATGTCCGTCAACACTCACTCTCAATCTCTAATCTCTACATATAATGCACTAAAAAAATATGCCTAAAGCCACACAGCAAACTATCCTATATGTGAGCTTACCTGTTTGTATATTCTCCTGTTGGTAAAGAACAAGGTAAAAAAAAAGTGTACCGCTATTCACTTTTAGACTACATATGTTTCCTATTTTTGACTTTGGATTAGCAGTTAGTGAACTGCTATAGTACTCATTGCAGGAAATTGAGAAGGTTGCTGAAAGAGATCTTATACTGAACTTATTCTTATGGTCATATAGAATTGACTTGATGTTGCTTGACGTGACTGAATTATATGGACACGCATAGGCTAAGAGAAGTTGAACCAGCAATTAACTAATTCTTTGACTTGCATGTTAAAGAGAAAGAAATCGTGGATATGTTTGATTCAACAGGATTTGGCGGTAGGTATGTCTTTCCTTTTATTTAAAATCAGTGACATTGTGTTCTGATCTTGGTTTGGCCGCTCCATGAGATTGCTGCGCAGCAGACTTGTCCTGCCGACCTCGACAGCAAATGCGTGCTGCATCTGATGATTGGCAGGGGAGTTCTTCCTTGGCGTCCTGAAAATCAAGTATAAGATGAGGCCTTAAAACCCCAGATTGTGATGTCGTGGTGATACGTTGTTTTGTTCATATATATCTGATGCCCAGCAGCTCGTCATGTTCATCTCTGTATGGTAAAAACTGCATGATTAGGAAAGAGTTTATCCTGAATCCGAAGTCGCCTAAATGCAAGGTACTAACCTGAACCTGAATTAGAAATTAATGTTTCTGATAGTTGTTGGAAACTTCACTGATTAGTTTATATTTTTTTCCTCACTCTGGATCTGTGTAGTTCCACAATTCTGATAAAGTTTATTACAATATTGGTAGACTGTTCTTTGAATCTGGACAAATTCATGATTATGTAACAAATAAACAAGAAAAAAACTTTGATTCCAAAGTAGAGTCTGACAGTAAGCTTTGATTCTGCAGACATTCTGAGAATTGCGTAACTGCATAACCTTAACAGGGAGTTCCATTTGGGGGTCACCACAAATTATTTGCAAGAGGGGTTCAGTCGAAGAACATAGGTTATGCTTCAACAAAGAATAGAAGGTGAGTTCCTAACTTTTTTCCCCTTGAATAACTCCCAGCAATTTGTTGCTATCAAATATTACTGCTATGAGTAGAACCATGACTATTGTTTACACAAATTACCACCCAGCAGATATGTAAATAGTGTTCCTACAGGGCTGAAATTTTGTTTGCCCAATTTTGGATGTTTCTGAAAAATATTATGTGCTATGTATATATATGTTGAACAGCCCTCTAGGCGATGATAGATTATAAATACGATTCATGAACCTATTTAAAGGACCACTTAAGTTATATTGGCCTCACAAAGTTTGGTTATTCTATAAAAAATAGAACACTTAGGTTACTTTGGATTGGACATTTCTATTTTTTTGAAAATTGTCTCATAGACCATAAGCATAAAGTTTGTTTAAGTGATTCGCAAGGATGCTGCATGTCATATCTCACTCCAACCTTAAGCTTTGCTAATGCTATCCTTCATCATGCAGTAAGCTGTTAAGCAACGGCACTGGATCTGGCAGCATGCACACATGTATGGCGCCCACAAGTGAAGTGATGTTGAGGGTGAAGACTCTTTCTGAATAAACCACTGCCGAAACAGCAAGGTATTGCGGTCAGAGCCGTATCATTTTTCACCAAAGCATATCGTCATGTCCTTAAAATACTACAGCTTTTGAATTTCAGTAAACCATCATAATGTTGGCTGACAGTGGTTGTTCAATTCACAGTTATCCTAATCCTTGTTTTTTTTCCAGGGTGGTTTGGATAAGCTCTGTTTGTCTGAATGAAATGCAATAATAAATTCAGTGCCCAGACTATATCCCAGCGCAACTTCGGAACTTTTCTGCTGCTTTACTCTTGGCACATTTCGGTCAAAAACTCTTGGCACATTTGGAAGTGGCAGAACTCCATCTCCATCGGAAACAAGCAAATGAACTTGAACGATACACTAGGTGATGCCTTCTTTTGGGGAACTAGGCTAAAGCCTGATGACAAACACATACTCTTTGTTTAGTTTACCTCGTTATTATGTTTTCAGACTATGTTGCTTTGTGTGTTTCGGCCTGAACTAATGTATCTTAACAATTGAGTGAGACAAGAACTATAGAAAATCTTATTGTCCGGTCGTTTTTAAGTGCATCCCTTAAATAAAACCGTGGCAACGCACGGGCACTATACTATGTATAGTAGAAGAGGCACGAAACTGTGTTCTTGTATGTGCATTTTGTGAACTGAAGCCTGAAGAGCAGAGCGTCCAAAGTCCAAATACACAAGAACTCTTTCTTCTAAAATAAGACTATTGATTCACATCAGTGACAATCATATGGAATCAACGCTTAGCATCAGATGAACATAATAACCGATCGAGAAGGTGAAATGTAGCCAAAAAAATAGAATTCCAGTGTATATATATTTACAGCAAATTTAAGTGTCAGTCAAACCAATCCAAATGAGTTAGCAACTAATTCAGCTAGTAGCAGGATGGATTCATGACCTTGGTTGGAACGATGAGATCCTCCAGAGGTCGCCGCTGCCGTCGGCGCTGCTTGGTGTGGTGGCTCCGTCGGAGAAGTGCGGCGTGGCGTCGGCGGCGAGCATGTCCCGGTACGTCTTCCTGATGGCCCAGAGCGCCCTGCAGCAGTCGCTCATGGCGGGCCTGTCGTTTCGGACGGGTCCCATGCACCGGAACGCGAGCTCCAGCAGCATCTCGAGCGCGCGCTCGACGGCGGGCGTGCGTGGGAGGTTGGGGTCCAGCACGTCGGCGGAGGCGCCGCCGATGAACCTGGCCATGGCCCAGCGCGCGGTGAGGCGCTCCTTCATCTCGCGCTTGGTCTCGATGGGGCGGCGCGCGGAGGCGAGCTCGACGAGGAGCACGCCGAAGGAGTAGACGTCGCTGCGGTCCGTGAGCTGGCACGTCTTGAGGTACTCCGGGTCCAGGTACCCCGCCGTGCCCTTCACCTGGGTGGTGACGTGCGTGGCCTCCCCGGCGGCACCGGCGCCCAGGCCGGCGCCGAGGCGGGCGAAGCCGAAGTCGGCCACCTTGGCGCGCAGCGAGTCGGTGAGGGGAGGATGTTGGAGGACTTGATGTCGCGGTGGATGATGGGGTGGTCCGAGTACATGTGCAGGTACGTGACGGCGTGCGCGACGTCGATGGCGATGTCCAGCCGCGTCCCGAAGTCGAGGAACCGCCCGTTGCACCCTGCGAGGTGAGGGTGATGAGCTTGGAACAGCTCTGGAAGCGGACAATGGCAGCAGGCACTTACTGTCGAGGTGCTCCCGGAGTGTGCCGTTGGGGACGTACTCGACGACGACGATGCGCTCCTCGCCGCACTCCATGTAGCCGTAGAAGCGGACAAGGCTCTGGTGCTCGATGCGCGCCATGATCTTGATCTCGCTCCGGAACTCCACGTCCACGTGAGGGTTCTGCATCCGCTGCGATCAGGAATTTAAATTTTTATTGTTTGATTGAGGACGGAATGCTAAACAATTATCCGTCGATTGAGAGATTTGATTGACTGACCAGCTTGGCGCGCTTGACGGCGACGACGGTGCCGTCGGGGAGTACGCCCTTGTAAACGGCACCAAAGCCGCCCTGTCCGATCTTGAGCGCCGGCGAGAAGTTGCTGGTGGCGGCGAGGATCTCCTCGATGGAGAAGACGGAGCTCTGGAACGACGGGCGGTGCTCCCTGCCGCTGCCGTGGCCGCCGGCGCTGTACAGCCCGCGCGCAGGGTCTTGGTCCCGGCGTACCCGGGCACTGCCGCGCGCCATGGACCACGACCATCAACATCATCATCAATCACCGCTACGTCAGGGAAGGGAGGTGGGGTGAGTTGACTTACAAGGCGGCTTCTTGGCCCCGGCGTCACCCGCCGGCGCGGCGTCGTCCCTGCTCCGCCGCTTCATGGACGACGAGGTGGAGAGCGAGCTGAACCACACCCCCGATGGAGCGGAACAGGGACCTCAAGGAGGAGGAGGAGCCGCTCCTGCGTCCGCTGTCGGACAGCGGGCGTGACCACCAGGCTCCGCGGCCACCGCTCGTACTCCGTCTTCCGCCTCCCCGACCCCGACGAAGACGATGACGACGGGGCCGGGGCCAGGGTCCCGCGGCGGTCGCGCCCGGCCATGGTCTGCGGCCGGCCCGCAGTGGTTGTGGCTTGTTGGTCGGCAGACGCGGTTGGTCACGTGTCGCGCCGAGCTCTGCCTCCAAGCTTTATTTGGTCGTGGCGCGCGACCGTGTCCAAGGTCAAGGCCGGAGCTGGAGCTGCGGCGGGGAACGCGGGGCCCGCGTGGCAGGGACGAGGCGGTGGCGACCCCTTCTTCCTCGCGGACTCTGCAGCTCAGGCCGACATTTATTTCGAAAAAGAAGTGCAGCAGCGACCTGCCACTGAGTAGAGCTTGCGTGGCGTCATGGGCTGCCACTGCCCATGCATGGCTGGGCCTGATCAACACCAACCATGGCGCCAAGTCATTTTCTTGGAACAATTCCATCTCCCTTTTCTCTTTGGAAGAAAGCATTAGTATTACAATATAGGGTAGCTCGACCTGTTCTATCTGCCGCCTGGTCAAAGCGACACCGGCTCAAGGCCTTCCTTCAGATCTCCAGCGGAACAAACTATGCCAAGCCGTGGTGTATTATACATGCTTGTACGTTGTTGCAACGGAAACATGTAACTTATTGTATACAATAATCTAACAACTTGTAGCTTGGAAATTCATGTCACAATCGCATCATCTATGTATTGGAATCCGACTTTCTAGTCCGTACCATCTCTACACGCACAACCATGTACGGTTCTTCCAAGTCCTATACAGGCAAGGAAGGACTGGCACAAGAGCAATCGTGTGGGATTTTTTTAAAAAAAAATGGATGGAAGAATTCCTTCGTGCTTTAACATTTATTAGTATATATATACATAAATAAATATATAGATAGATCATGCTTCATCTTCTTGTATGTATACTAACACTGAAGACAAGTGCCGCCTTTCACTTTCAGGCATAAATAACATCCCGGGCAGAAATGAGATTGTATTTACCATGTGTCGCTTTACAAGCAAGGACAAGGAAGGAACAGATTCCCCGGAGAATCTACTCAAAGTGAATGGGATGCGATGATGCATGATGCATCGTACAGGAATGACCGCAAGGCAAATGATCATGATGCATGATGTACCATGTTATCTGTTCAAATTTTCAACCATTTGCCAAAATCAGCTTCTTCTTCTTTACCTGTCACCATTTAAGATTGTACAAATGGACCTTACACTACAATCTGAAGGCCTGTTCGGCCGCAGCAATAAGCCCATGTTACTGCAGCTGCGGCTTCTCTCTCACTCTCTCTCTCTCAATTCACTCTACTAACATAACATTTCCCTGTACACACAGCTTTTCAGAAGGAACCAACCATCACGCACCGCAAATTCAGTCCAAACCAAAGGAGGAACAGTGAGCAAATCTCAGGGTTTTCATCTTTAACAAACATTTTTTCGTAACCCTCCTGAATTGTCGAACCAACAACTCAAAGTCAAAATTGCGACGACACATCATCGCTGTGTCAAATCTGCAGTTTTACTATCCAATAATTGTGGACACATTTTGTTCCTTCATCTTACTCGCGCATGGGCACTAGTCATTAGGAACCGTCTCCATTTGAAGACAAAAAAAAAAATGGCAAACAGGATGAAAATTGTGAATTTAGGGCAACTGCACCACAATAATATAATAATAACTTATCACAGTAACAATTATCTGCATGACAATATTCTACGGAATCTTGTGGCATAACTGGGCATAATGCTCAGTGGTCGCTTAAATGGTTGTTGCATTCTAAGCTCTCAAATCTTAATAGTCGCCATCCTGCACATATTTAGAAAGAACATCAGCAGCGCACTTGTGCCAAAAGATAACTGAAACTCCAACAACATTATTCGTTCATGAATTTCATATAATAAAGCATGTAGCAAATAGTAGTAGTAGTACAAGCAATGTAAAAAATACCAGCAATTCTGATAGTGGCGTAATTTTCTATGAAATTTGCCAATATTATGCAGTGATAGCAACAAACTTATGGCACACCAATAAGTATACACAGCCACAAACCTCTAGTTTGGACTTAGCTTCAGAATCAAATGCCTTACACAAAATCTCATAGCTTTTTTTTCAAGTCCTATCTGTGAAAAAAATAAGAAATCCATGTAAATCATGATAACAATATGCAACTTTCTGATGCTTTTGAAAAGCTATGTTATATCAGTAAAATGATACCTGAGGATCCACACGGGATGGTGAGGTACTGGATATAACATATCTACAAGAGAAAAAGAGTTAGCTCAAAGCAAAGCACTAGCCATAAGATTAAGTAACCAGAAGGTAAGCATCTAGTTAGTGTACCTCAACTTAGTATAGAAATCCATAGCTAGAGCGTTAGCTTTCTGAACTGTTAGCATCACAGCTCCCATTTGGTTCTGCATGCATATACAATCACAATGTGTCATTCAGATTATCATTCATGGTCACATGCCAAGATAGTGACTGAACTAACACATGCCATTGAAAAGGAAAATAGTGCAGTAACAGCTATGCCATGGCCCAGAAGATTGTGATAATAACTAATCCTAGGTAGGATAATGAACAGATCACATTACCTTGCAAGCTATCTGTTCAATCAACTGCATCATGAACTTCCCCAGCCCCTTACCCTGGGCAGAAGGCTCCATTTGTAGCTCATACACATAAAGAACAGGCAGCTCCTCTTCCACAACAAATCTATAGTGTACAAAACCAAGCAAGCAGCTTTCAGTACATGCCGCATGCAGATGTTCCACCTCCGTGGTTTCCTTCATGGAATTTTCAGTAACAAAACCATCAGAATATTGCTTCACAAAGATATATCATGCTTCTGGGACCACCATCTCCCGGCGCTTAACTTTATCTTCTGAAGGCCATTCTGCTCCATAGGGTTCCTCCATGTTAACCTAAAATTTGTCTGCTCGCATCACATTCAAAGTGGGGAAAAGTAAATTTTGCAATATGCTGTACTAACAGCAGGATGCAGTGTACTGTGGGCATCTCCCTGCAGTCTTTAGCTGTCAAAAACAACAGGATGCAGTGCTATAGATTGCAACTAACCTTAAGAAGATTTTGGATGTACTTCCTCATTGGTAATGTGAGTTGATGACCTCGTCCAGACTCTAGGTACACTGAAAGACCTGTATGTCAGGAAAAATGAGCTTGATGTGAAGCACTCAACATCCAAAACGACAGAACACACAAGACTTAAAAGCAATAAACACTGCTGAATTGCAACTGCAAAGGACTAGTTTTGCATTGGATTTGGCTTCCATGACTTCTACAACAACAACAACAACATAGCCTTTAGTCCCAAGCTAGTTGGGGTAGGCTAGAGATGAAACCCATATGAAACGAAAACAAAAAGAGCATTAGAAAGGCACAAGGACAGGAAGGATAAAGATAGGGTAGATAGAAAAGGAAGCAAAGTCATGGTTCGAGACGCGTTAATAGCTAGCCTCCAAGCGCTCCCGTCCAAAGCTAAATCCTTGGAGATATTCCACTCCTTAAGGTCTCGCTTAACCGCCTGCGTCCCAAAATCGGTCTAGGTCGACCTCTACCTCTCTTTACATTATCTACCCGCTCTAGAACTCCACTACGCACCGGCCCTCGGGAGGCCTCCGTTGAACATGTCCAAACCATCTCAACCGATGTTGAATCAATTTCTCCTCGATAGGAGCCACCCCGACCCTATCCCGAATATCTTCATTCGAACTCTATCCCTTCTAGTATGCCCGCCAAAACCAACGCAACATACGCATCTCGGTCACACTTAGCCATTGGACATGTACGCCTTTTTGTAGGCCAACATTCAAAGACCCTCTGGCATCGCCCGGGCGAATCGCTGTCCTATAGAACTTCCCTTTTAACCACGTGGTACCCTCTTGTCACATAGGATGCGAGAAGCTTGGACGCCACTTTAGCCAACCTGCTGCGATTCTATGTCTAACATCTTCATCAATGTAAAACCATCCTTACGTAGCATAAATCCTAAATACCGAAAAGTATCCTTCTTGGCCACCACTTGTCCATCCAGGGGTGACATCCTCATCCTCGTGCCTAGTCGGGCTAAAGTCGCACATCATATACTCTCGGTCTTGGTCCTACTCAATCTGAACCCTTTCGACTACGGCGTGTGCCTCCACAGCTCCAACTTCCATGACTTCTAAAGATAAATTTTATTTCGAAGCAAGGAAAACAATTGGTGTTTTTAGTGATAACATGACATTAGTAATTCAACAGTTCTGTAACTCTTCTCTCCAAGTACAGAGTCAATGTAGGTTACCATTTCTCTGATATTTATGGAAGTCAGAGAATGGAGCTAGATGGTCCTTCACAGCTACAGCTTTCCTTATAAGTTCCTCGGTCGCTTTCTTCCTTTCCAAAATCTACACGAGAGAATGGAATTATCTATGTGAGCCCCTAATTTATATACCTATATGTATCTCCTTAGTTCTGATTAAAAGCAGATTCAAACACCAAGCAGAAAACAACATGGAAAGATGATTAACACAAGTTTATCAGGACAACATGTCAACCTGGTTGATGGGTGCATTGAAGTTGTCCCTACAGACTACGTTTCATGTAATGAACTAAATATATCCAGCGTGAGGAGCACAAGAACGTGCAGTAGTTTCCAACTTGTCACTAAGCCCTTTGTCGAACACTGAGTGAGTGTGGCACCCCGATAAACTCTTGCAGAGGCCTTATGGGTAGCAGAAATTAACCTATTAGAGCTATTCTCTACTACCCATAACCAGTAGAAGATTTTCTGTGGCCATAGCAAGCGCAACTCTGCATCAATCAATGGGGGTAAAGACAGACCAGGAAGTCGACACAGGACATAGGAGCTGAGCCATGCCAACTCAATCGAGAAGAGGAGAGGAAGGAGAAGGACCTCCCTCCTACTTGGCTTCTTCTCTGCTCCACTGCTGAGCCTGGGCCTCTTGTTCTCCACCGTCGCCATGACCGCTTCCCTGGAGGACGCCGCCGTTGAGAGGACGCCGCCGCCGCTCCAATCCGCGATGCTGTGGAGTAGCAGCGGCCAGGAGCCCGGATTAGCGACGCCGTGGAGGAGGCCGCCGCGCTCCAAGTCGGCGGCCGCGATGCGTGCTCCCGCTTCAGGGGAAGAGGAGTCCGGGGCCGTGCGAGGAGGTGCAGGGCGGATGCGAGCCAGGAGGAGGAGGCTAGATGGGCTTTACCTGCTGCTGGGCTGTTGGCCTGCTTTCTCAACGGGATCGTGCGGTGCAGCCTGGGCACGATTCTAACTGGGCCGGGCCGAATTTCCATGCCTCAGGCCGGGCACCGGGCCTCATGTTTTCTGCTCAAATATACTCCCTCCGTCCCTTGCCGAGGCGTTTTTGAGACTTCAGCTTACGTGTTTGGCCATCCGTCTTATTCAAAATATTTTTGCAAATCATAAAATAAATTAATCAATATTGAAGTATCTTCATTGATAAAATAAGTCGTAACAAAATAAATTATATTTATGTAAAAAATTTGAATAAGGCGAAGATCGAAGAAGATGGCTAGCGGAATCCGGGGTGACAAACCTCTGATTGGGACGGAGGGAGTAGATAGGAACGGATGGGGTTGAGAGTCACGGAGGAAGGTATGGGTTCGTCCAAAGACGAATATGCTCACTAGCGGCGAGACGGATCGATTCTCCTCCCAAATCAAGCGGACAGGAGCGTCTGAGTTCGTCATCGTGCGCACCTTGAGATGGATTTTGTCAAACTCTAAACTATTATACTAGCATTTAAAATTCTGTGTCCAAGCCTAAGAGAAAATATACAAAGCAGCAGAAACAGAGATGATCGATTATTCTACAAAAGCACTCCCATTCCATATGTTATATCGTCCTGCTGTCTCAGGGAAGGTTTGTACTCGAATTTCTGTTCTAAATATGTAAATGGATCCAATCCATCCATATATACAAATATCCTTATAATAACATCGTCGTCGTAGGGGTTGTAGATATAATAACCATATCATACTTACTATGTCCTGCTTGTCACTTTCCAATTAGCGCGCGCTACACGGCATGATCCGATCCCCGGCCATAAACACTTCGATCGCCATATATCATTCTGGATCGATCTTGCGGCTTCAACAACTTCGCTAGCACTTAATTTGCTCATCGTGCAGTGCAGTGCAGTGCGTTGCGTCGTCGTCGTCATGTACGGTGGTGGCTCCGACTGCCATGTGATGGACGACCCGCCGGCGCCGCCAAATGGTTCCAAGGTGGTGACCCTGCTGTTCCGCCTGTCCACCTTGGCGCTGGCGCTCACCTCCGCCGTCGTTATGGCCACCGCCAGCGAGTGCACCATCTACGACGGCGCCGCCACGACGGCCACCGTCGTCACCTTCAGCAAGTACCAGCCCTTCGTGTAAGATTATATACCCATTATTATTGCATTGTATGCATTATATGGCTGCACCCGACCATTGCATTTCCATGCATACAGCTACCTTGTAGGTTCCAACATCGCAGCGACGATCCTGGAGGTGGCTGCGATCTACCTACAGGTCGTCGCCGGCAACAACCAGGCCGTCGCCAACGACGAGGAGGCGGAGGATGCGCCGCCTCCGCCGGCCATGATTAATCCCCAGGTCGTCCTGGTTGCCATCGACGTCGCTGTGCAGGTGCTGCTCTACTCGGCCACCGGCGCCGTGTTCGCGGCGGTGATGGCCTACGGCCCGCAGATCAGCGCCTGCGCCGGCGCCGCCGGGGCCACTTGTGCGAGCAGGTGCATAGGTCCAAGATCATCTCCTTGGCTGCCAGCCTCGCCGCCGGCCTCGCCTCCATCGCCAGGACGTGCCGCTGCCCTTCTCCGTCTGGCCCCATATGTAGAGCATTCGGCGGCTGCCGGCTGCCTGCTATTTCGCTAGTAGTAATCTCTCGTTGCCGATCGATGTAACTTGTTAATTAGATCGATTTCAATTTCCTCTTGCTTTTTCGTTGACATATTATATCCACGATCAAGTGTGATCAAAATTTGCAGTCTAGCTAACAGACTCATGCAGAGGGAAATAGTAAAATATTTTTCTTTCTTTTTTGTGATCTATCTACTATATATAATTTGTATTCATGAATTTGTTTTTTTGCTATGTAAACCACATGTATCAGCGTGCTTCTCGGTTGTTACAACTGTTTGGGGGCCAAACCTTGCACAAGACATGCTGCTTCAGATCCATGGACAGACCACTGATAGCAAGATCCAAAACCCGACTATCGGTTCTTTAATTCAACAGGGACAGGGTTTGACCTGTGGGGAATATTGTTCAATGCTAGCCGCATTCTCGTGCTAGTGGTCGCGTATTCATTAAAGGAAATAACAGTTTTCTTATTTTGTTTACAAAGAAAAATACAAAGGGATTTAGGTGGGCGTGGTCTCAAAAAAAAAAAAATACAAAGGCTCTTCCAATTATTTGTGAAACCACCTCAAATAACCTCACAAGTATTTCTCGACACGCATAGCCCGTTTGAAGGTTAAGAACTTAGGGCCTGTTTTGGAGGAACACGGGAATGCAAAAAAGGAGGAAAGAAAAAAAAAAAGCGGGAACGAGGGTAGGCGAAAAGTGAAAAACTACGGTATTTCAAAAAGCGAGGAATAAATACTTTGAGGTGTTTGGAACACGAGGAAATCATATCACAGAATCATAAGTCTATGAATGGTAAAGAGATGAATACATGTTTTATTGTTATATTTTTTATTGCAACATTAATTTTTAATTAGCAGACATACATAAGAAAGATGGATATTTATTTTTAATTATATTTGCCATTACAACGTCAAATTTTTAATTAGCAAATAAACATATGTGATTATTAACTTTAAGTAACCACATACGTGATGTTAATTAGCAAATAAAAAAATGTGTTGTCCAACTAGTAACCACGTACGTGATTACTACTTGCGTTCTGCACGTGGAAGCTGCCTCGGACTTCAGCTTCGGGAAAAGTGATTTAGGAGCATGAGGCCGCTTGACATATTATATATGTTATTTAATTAAATCCATCAACTACCTCTTTTACTATATGTAGTAGTGAGGATTGGAGAGAGGAAAGAGAACCATGCAAGTCAGAGCAACCACGTGAGCTGAGACCAGAGGCAGAGAGCACACCGCACACCAGTGGGCAGATTTCCATTGATTCTAGGTGGATGTTTTTTTTTCCTCCAAAATGCACACAGCTCATTTCCTTTCCTCCGGAAAGGAATTTGGTTTTCCTTTATTCCAAACGCAGTCACATGTTTATTTCCCATAGGAATGAAAACCTTCAAAATTCCTTTGAAAAAAACGTGTTCCAAACAAGCCCTTAAGAAGTGAGCCTACTAGGGTCTATATCTGGCGCCACAATATAACTGGCACACTCTTGCAACAACTCCTAAAATCACAAGAAGTGTTGGTTTGTACCAAGAGTACAGTACCCTAGTCGCCGAACTAACCACGCGAAATGGAAAGGAGGCCCAACGAAGTCTTGATTTGTACCCAGAGTACAGTACCCTAGCTAGTTGTCGAACTAAACACTAACAACCAAATATGAAATTAATGTTGCTTTTATTAATTTTTCATCCGTCCGTTATATTTTATTGTATGTTTGGTTAAATATAAAGTATAATGAAACATACTCTCTCCGTCTTATAATAACTCAATGTCTGCAGTTTTTTTTTTTAAAAAAATCTCAAAAATGAAGAGCCTCCATGGCATCTGAACCACAGCAGTGCAATAGCAGTAAAAAAATCCAATGGTCCTCTCTTCCACATGTTTAGAGCCCCCTTTTGGAAATTAAAAAAACAAAAATTCCCCACCGAGCAAAGAAGTCTCTAGACCTTGATGTAAGCTGCACTTTCTAGGGGTAGAATTGTACTTTCACACTATAGTGACTCCCTCCCTTCCATCCAAGATGTTGAGTTATTATAAGACGGATGGAGTAAGTATTATTGTAGAACAACAAAAAGTTTTAATAGATATATATGTCCCATTATAATGGACAAACAAACTGTTGGGGGTTGGGGGGTTGTGCACAAAAATCCATCACCCCCGTCTTCTGGCTCTTGAGTAGCCGAAGATCGGTCCTTCGGGCTCGCTAGAGTTGAGGATGTTTCAGAGTCGAGAAGGACCGACCTTCGGTGGACGGCACCCGAGGGGAGAACTTTCGGGAATTCGAAGGCCGGGTCCCACATCTGGGGTCGTCCGTTTTCAGGAAGCAGGTCGCCAGGATCGGCATCATACCGAAGGATTGTGTTTCGGTTCGATGCAACCGCGTACTGTCGGTCTGGGCACCGAGCCGGCAGGTCACCGAGGGCGGATCCCTTGGTGCCTCGGGACCGAAACCTATGACTTCAGTGTTTCTTGTGACTCGGTTTATTGCAGATGTTGTTCCGGCAGCCCCGAGACCGAAGGGCGAGGATCCGCGGCCGCTGACCGAAGGATGAGCATGAGTGGTCCCTGGGAGCAGGTAGGAGGTCAGAGCCAAAAGACCAAGACACCCCGAGCGGCGCGGGAATATCTGGGAGCATCGGGGTGGTTGAAGGGTATTTTGGGCATGTGAAGATATACGGATATGTATAAATAGACCGCCCAGGCGGCGTTGTAAAGGACGATGGATAACAAGTAATACAAGCCCATTGCTATATTTTGTCCATAGGGGTGGCACGATTTGGGGGCCACTCCAACACAAACTTAGTTAGATCAAAATATTTTATTCAATTTTGTTGTCTATAGGATATTAGTAGATATATATATAACATGATTTTATTGATTACGCCTTTTAAAATAAACATAGACTATTAAACTCTTTATATATTATAAAAAATGTATTGTTAGGGGGCCACGGCCTGCCACCACCTGGCTCCGCTAGTGGCCAGGGCACCGCCGACGCACCACCGCCGTCGCCAGAAGGCATGCAACTCGGCGCCGTCGTAGGGGGCACCGCCGACCCTCGCCGCAGTCGTCGTCGGCGATGCACCACCACCATCGTCGGGGCACTGCGTACGTACAGTTTAGCTCACGCCCGCTTGCAGCGGGCCTAGGTGGGGACCCCGTCATGCTCGCCTCGTTCTTTTCTTTCTCCTGGCGGTGGCTCACGCGGCGCGTAGCAGTTGCGGGCTTCGATCTCGCTTGCCAGCCATAGCTGCCTCCAAGCAGGATCTGCCATACACATGCCCGGCCACACGGGATGCAGCAGGCCAAGGATTACGTGTGTACATTGATTCGATTTCAACAAACAAAACACTGTCGTCGATCGATTTTCATTTATCTATCTATTTCTTTCTTTTTGTTTAATATATATTGAAAAAAATGATAACGGTTTCCTTGAATGCAATTTATAAATTAACTAGGTAAATGTCCGTGCGTTGCAATGGAAAAAAAATAATATCACGGTAATTTAAATTTAAAAATGATAGCTTAACTGTTTAAGCATGATTATCCTTGACATTGCATTTGTAAGATGCAACTAATCATCACTATTAGCTCGTGCACTGCAATAGGAGTCAAAATATTTTCAAAGTAACAAGAGAGGTTTCCAGCCGATAATCAATTTGTTCAATAGCAACATGTTATTTCTTATTTGGAGCCACATTAAGATATATATCATTTTTGCACCAGATTTCACTTCTGTAAAATTCGGATCCCACTCATGTACCTGTCCATAGCCCAATTTATCACAAGAAATAAGTGAATAATGGGAAGCCAAAACTATTTTTCACGGTTTCACAACCCAATCTAAATAGTTTTTTCTTATCTGTTGATACAATATATATCTACCATACACAACAAAGTTCCTCAAATTTACAGAATACCTTTACAGAAAGCACCCATTGCCTATCCATGCTGAAATTCTTGTGACACACCTGCATAGCCCTCACCAAATACTAAGTCTTTTCCCAAGTCACTGTAAATATTTCACAATCAATTTATTTATCAACATCATGTACCAGTGTTTGCCCATGGGATTTTCAAGAGAAGCGATGCAGCACAAAAAAATCTTCATTCAACTGTACATGGTTTTTACGTTACCACATATATGTGCAAGGCATATATTTGTTTAAAGAAAGATATATAGATGACACCTGTGACCTCTTCAAGAGTACCTTTAATTTTATCATTTGACATAGAGCAAATCAATTTGGTACCATTATCATTCTATGAATTCAGATCACAATTAAGCATATCCATTCTAACTCTAAATGGATTCTATAGACTTCCACTTTGGTGGTCCCCTTCAGTTCCAATTCCTATTGTTTGTTCATGTCAGTCAACCGTGCTCCATGAGGATCGACCCAAGAACCTGAAACTCTGAAACGCAAAAAACCTTTCATCACCTGAAACGCTAGGGACAACATATTAACTCATCCGCCTTGACGAACACTAACTTTACAAAGCATTACCTCCATGCAATGATGCAAGTATGTGATGAAGAATCAATGAAGCAGCTAGATACTTTATTGTACCGTACCAACTCGATGTCAATGTTAGAATATGCGTTAATCAGAAAGATGCATTCCCATCATGTGGACATGTTGCATCTGCTCTCCTGCACTTGCACTCTTGCAGGTACAGTTATTTCTCCTTCCGCTTTCCCATCCACCGAACATGAATTAATTAATGGCCGGGTGAGTGATGCACCTCTGAATTCTAGAAAGAAGCACTTTACCATAGCCTGCACAACCAGCTTTGCAGCTCATGCATAACTGAAACGTGCTGTTCTTGGACACAATGAATTTTGTGAAGTATAATCAAGAGTTAGCATCTGAAGTGGTTCAATCTTCTATATTTCAGGTAGTATTTAATTTTATTTGCAAAATTCGTGTTGAACCATGCAAGTATTTAGACACTATATAGCCAGTTAGGCAAATTACTGAGTATTTAGCGATTGCAAGTCTTTATGCACATATGTCTTTTAGTCATTCTTATGCCTAAAACCATAAGATTCCTAATTGAACTAAATTTGCATTGTGCAGTCCACACTTCCATTGAAATAGATAGCGATTACCATGTAAGCATTTTACCTGATACTTATTGCAGACCGAAGCTGCATGAGATACCCCGTCTCCAAATGTCTGCAAGCAAAATTTAGCATAGTTTGTCAAAGCATCCCTTCCTGAGCATAGTGCACAATTCATACACATGGTTTTTATCAATGTTGAAGCATTTAATCTACGAGCCTGTTAATCTCGCACAAATGAAGAACTTATATGCTACTACTACATAGTGATAACATACAGGATCGTGCATGGGAAAAAAAAGGAAACCAGGATGGAGAAGAGAAACGAAGCAAATTAAGGCAGCAGCAGAGCAGCTACAGGATAAACAGAGAGAAAAGGTCATGGTCTGACCACGCTGTCCGACGGTGAGGGCCGGCGGAGTCGATAGTCGATACTTCCGTAGCCGGAGCACGGGACACGTCCGGGTGGAATGCCACGTCGAGTGCCGCCACCGCGACCAAGGGACACAGGTCACGCGCAGGACGGCCACGCTTGCGGGGGTGGCGCGAGGCGAGGCTGCGCCCACGCGACGGGGATGGGGACCTGGAGCAGCCACAGCTAGCAGTGGCCGCGCCGACGTAGACGGGGAGGGAGCGGGGGTTCGGGCCGGCCACGTCTTAGCGCCGGAGAGCGGCGAGCGGGCGCCGTTAGGAGCCTGGAGAGCGCGCCGGTGCTATTGGAGAAGAGGGAGGCGGACCTGTTGCAGGCGGCAGCCATGGGAGGGGGCTGGTGGTCCTGGGCTTCACCGGCCGTATGCTCGTTCTCGGCCGCCACCACACCGCGCCTCTGGATCTGGATTTGGGCGACAATTGTCAGGGGGCGGGCGGCTGGGGCGACGACGTGTGGGGGATGAGCAAGGTGGAGGCGTTGGCTGGAGCGGCGGCGCTGTGAGGGAGACGCAGGGAGAGAGGAAGTCCGGCGTGAGGGAGAGAGGTCGTGGGGAGATGCGTCCGCGGGGAACCGCCGGGACATGGGAATCGCGCGGTGGAGGCGAGGATGGACGGTTGTTGGAGCGCCGGGCGTACTTGCGAGGGGAGCGAGGTGAGTCTGCCCGAGTGGACGATTCCATTTGGGTCTTTTTAGTAGTATAGAAGAAGAAGTAGATAGATTTATGCAAAAACACTGACTGATTAAATGCAAATGTAAGTAATCAAATTGATCGAGAGATGGAGCAGCAGAGCACACTGTTCACAAGAAGCAGGGTACATTCACAGTTTCAGTAAGCTGATCAACAAGTGCCTGGCATCAGTGGTGGGTGGTGGCGACGGGGACGGCAAAACACAGACACACAGAGCCGGGAAGGAAGGGAACAGGAAAATGCTCACGCCTTTCCTACTCCGTCTGAAACTTGGGATTGATGACTGCACCAACCTTGTCAACAAGTACCGTACTTGTTCTGCTTCCCTCTTCATTCTTCTTTTTTCATTGAAAAGATTCAGCTATCTCATTTCCTGTGTGAGCTCAACGTTGATCCCATAAATTTCTGACTTGGCTATGTTTGTCTGTTTGTGCCGATGAACAATGCTGCGTCATCAGCATACAGACTCGTGCGTAGGCATATCGGATCAGCTCCAAAAGGAGTCCCTGTTGTGTTGCTTTGCATAACCCCTCCTGCAGCGGATCCATTGCTTGTATGAAGTGAACCAATTCCTGACAGTATCTGCTTTATGAGCCTGCGAAGCGAAATTTCGACTGGTACTCCAACTTTTTCCCGACCGTCAAATATTCGCAGTGGAGTAGAATGTAAAATATATAATACGAATTTGTGTGATGTTGTTGCCCACCGAGAATTATTATTACTAGTTAATTATGAATCTAATGAAATATAATAATAAAATGTAACTAATAATACGTGAGTGCCGTCCATGTTGTCTAAAAACATGAAAAGATATATGAAAAAAAGCTCTTGATATGTATTTCTAACAAAATTATATATTGCATAAAAAGATTTCAACTTGGTGTTAGGGGGGCATGGCCCCTGCCAGCCCCCTTGGGTCCACCATTGCCGCCGACCATCGTCACTGGAGACGCACCACTGTCGTCGTCAAAGGCCATGCCGACTCTCCCCGTCGTCCAAATGGCCCGAATGGGCGACCATTGTCGTGCCCATCGTCGGCTCGCTTCTGACTGCCGGCGGCGCGAGATTGACTGCTACGCTGCCTATTTGATGGGAGCTGACAATCGACGTCCTGACGCAGAGCTCGCCAGTCGGCCACCACAACTCAACTCACCCAGCGTTCCGTAGCAGCCGTCGGGCCGTCGCCGACCACCCCGTCCCCCCCCCGCCGTCTGAATGGGCGACGATTGCCGTGCCCCATCATTGTCTCGCTACTGACGGTGCGGGACTGACGTGGTATTGTCGATCCAAGCAGGACGAGGAGGAGGAAGAGTCAGAAGACCGTGCGACGGCTTAGGCGGTGTTGCGTTCGACTAGTGTAATAATCGAAGGATAGATAGGGAAACAGACGCCCCTATACTTACTTTGCGGAAACAGTCTCTACTTACATCATTATATTATTGTGATAGAGAGCATTTCTACTTACATGCATAAGGTTCCGTGTAATCAACCTTGATGTCAATCATCCAATATTATTTAGTGTGATCAAGCTTTGCGGCCGGAAAAGGTAAACAATCTGACTGTTGCGATCGGAATTATTTATAGCTAGCTAGTAAAATATTCTTCTTTCTTTTTGATGATCTATCTACTACAATTTGCAATCATGAATAAGTTTTTGCCATGCCAATCACAATCATTGTTGGGTCCAACCCGAAATGCGTGCCAAACCAAGCGCACTCTTTTTAGATGTTATGAATGATCAAGTGTAGCGTAGGGGTGAACAGAGGAAACTCTTGGTTAGAGCTGGGACATGCATGGGGACGCGCCATCTGAGAAGACACAACCTTTTGGCATGGCCTAAAATACGACATGTCACGAGGGCTATAGCCCTCGTTTACAAACTCGATCTACTCGTGACATGTTATGAACACAAGTGTGCTCATGTCTACTCCCTCCGTCCCTAAATAGATGTCATTCTCGCTTCCCGAAAATCAACGTTTTCAAACTACCTAAGAATTATATATTAAAATATATAAATATTTATACTAAATAATTAGTATCATTTAAAAGATTTTTAAGTTTAGTTTTTTTAATAAATTTATCTGTAGATATAAAATGTTGTACGGAATCTAGTTAAAGTTGAGAAAGTTTGACCGCACGCACCCAGTTACATCTACAAGGGACGGAGGGAGTATGCCTGTGCCGAAGCAAAGATTTTAGCATGCCTGGTCCGACGTTTCCTCGTGTCTAGAGCAGTGTCACGGCCTAAAATGAACACGTACTGAGCATGAGAGTGACAAGTCCCACTGCTCGTGGTCGTGGTCGTGGCATGTCACAGTCACACTCGGAAAGCCAAAGCCTCCTCCTTGTCCTTGTCCTTGAGGTCGCTGCCGGTGTCTTCCCCGTGCTGCAGCTGCAGCTTGACGACATGGCGGCATTCCCGCTCCACGCGCTGATCCGTTCCTTCGCCAGCGCAGCCTGCAGCACAGCAGCCAGCGTCATTCCCAGTTCACTTGAGCTCAGCTGATCATCAACCATGGCGGCCAGCACTCACCTCGGCTTCCCAGTCCGTCCTCCAGATGACGAGCAGCAGGATGGCCGTCTGCAGCGCCGTCCCGCACAGCATGCCGGCCCAGATCCCCGGAGCGCCCAGCCGGAGGAGGTAGCCGAGGCAGAAGCCGAGGGGCAGGCCGAAGGCGTAGTAGCAGCCGAGGTTGATGTAGGCCACCAGCGCCTGCCAGCCACCGCCGATGGCCACCCCGGAGATCACCGGCTGCACGCTGTTGAGCACCATGGTGGCCGCCAGCAGGGGCGCCGTCTTCCCCACGGCCGCCTGCATGTCGACGTCGCCCGTGAAGAGCACCGCGAAGCTGTTGCGGTACGCCAGCACCAGCGCCATGGCCACCAGACCCATGCCCAGCGACTGCGCCAACACCGCCGCCACCGCGTGCTTGGCGGCGCGGGGCCGGCCGGAGCCCAGCTCGTTGGACACGCGCACGCTGATCGCCGCGTTCAGCCCGATGAAAAGCATCGCCTCCCAACCGTTGACGTTCATGCAGATGGACACGGATCCGACGGCGATCTCCGCGTCGTCGAGGCGGCCGGTGAGGACGACGAGCACCGTCATGTACCAGACCTCGAGGCAGAGCATGACGGCGGAGGCGAGGGAGAGCCTGGCGAACGGCCAGAGCCCCCGGAGCGCGTCCCACGAGAGGCCGTCCCAGCCTCGTCCCCTGCAGCGGCGCGTCACGTACGCCACCTGCGCGAGCGCGACGAGCCAGGACGTGGCGTCGTAGGCGGCGGCGGCCCCCGGAGAGTCCCCAGCCGAGGACGGGGACGAAGAGCGCGAGCATGGCGACGTGCGCGGCTAGCGCGGCGGCGCCGATCCACGCCAGCGCCCCAACCTCGCCCTGCGCCTGCAGGAGCTTCTGCGTCGGGAACGCTAGCGGCAGCGAGAAGAGCTGCGGGAGCGTGCGCAGCGTGAAGGCTCCCGCCGCCGCCGCCACCGCCTCGTCCTGGCCGAGCGCGCGCAGGACGGGGCCCGCCAGAAGGTAGAGCGGCGAGAGGAGGAGCGCGGACGCGGCGAGGATGACGACGGAGCGCTGCGCGTAGACGCCCAGCAGGTCCAGCTGCCCCGCGCCGTACGCCTGCCCGCACAGCGTCTCCAGCGCGCTGCCCATCCCGAGGAGGAAGCCGAAGGAGAAGGTGGAGACGACGGAGAGGCCCACGGCGGCCGCCGACAGCTCCAGGTTGCCCAGGCGGCCCGCGAAGAGCTGCGTCGTGGAGTTGATGCCGTAGAGGCAGAGGATGTTGAAGGTGATGGGCGCAGCGATCACCCACAGCCGCTCCGCCTCACGGAGGAACGCCTCCCAGGCCTCGGCGTACGTCCTGGGCGACGCCGCGTCGCCGCCCTGCACCGCCGCGCTGCGCTTCTTGACGAGCAGTGGCGCCGCCGCCTCCTCCATTATTGTCATCGATCTCACCGTCTACGACTTATTGTGTGATGATATGTAGCTACGTAATAACTACTACTAGCTAGTATATATAGACGATGGATCGATCGAGCAGCTCGCCGGCGGCCGGCCAGCTGCTAGATGGATGGCTCCTGCTGGTTGAGGCGCCCGTGTATATATACTGTAGGTGGGCAACCGTCTTGTGGGTGTCGGCGGCTCTACCTCTACCTCTACATCGAGCGGCTACCGGACTACGGCTAGCGGAATGGGCAGGAAGGCGCGAGTTCCGATGACCGTCGCGTCGACGCAGATGCGTGCACATGGCCGGCGCCCGGCGAGGTGGGGAATGACGCTGACTGGTGGGTCCATAGTACGTGACACGGGACAGGAACAGGACCTGCCGGCGGCGGTAGTGGTGGACTGTCGACTGGTGGCGGTGGAGGCAGAGCAGCCATGACGTACGCAGACAGGAGCGCGTACCACGGCGAGCCCATGCGTGTACAAAGACAAGGTGTCGGCCGGCCTAGACATGCACATGGTACACGTACGCATCACGCATGTACACATGCTAGACACTCTCTTTTCTTCTACACTTTCAGTTTCACGTTACTTCGATTTTTCTCCGCGACCCTTTTTTCATGTATCATGATCAAACTTAGCTTGTGTGCTCCCTCGTTTTACAAATGTGTACTCCCTTCGTCATCCTATAAAAGGATACTAAAATCTCACTTCTCAATAAGGTAAACAAATTCAACTTATATTTATAATATTTAAGGTTTTAGTGTTTAGTAGGGTCCATTGGGTTGATCTGCACAAATCTCAAAGCAAAAATGGACGATGGGATAAGAGGTGGGCGCACACCTCGTTGTGAAAAATGCAAGCCGGGACTCAAGAGGCCGATCTCTCGGCTTAATTTACTCTCTCTCTCTCTCTCGACTTCTCTATATCTCTTCCTCTCTCGTTTATAGCTTGTACTACAAGTATGAAGCCTCGTACTTTGGAACTTGATTGAGCACCACTGAAATGGGGTAGGGCATGTCCAAAAGCACTATAGTCTTGTGTTTTATTGGTGCAAGCCATGTCAAGCCCTATGATATAGGATCACTATTAGTTGACATGCTTGTACCATATTACCAAACATCGACGTGAGGACAAGGCTTCTCGACGGTACTCAAAGGCTACTCGGAGGTTGACGGTTTGGTTGGCCCGCACAAATGGTGACTGTGAAGTTAGCAAGGAGGCTAGCACAAAATAAGGTGGCCAGCGCAAGCACATTGTCAAAGTGACCTTTGCAATGTGGTGGGGGTGGTCCTGCTTAGTGGTGGTTGTTGTTCTAGTGTAAGAAGCTTTCCTGATCGCTATAGGAGGATCCAATTGATACTTCTTCTAACTCAATGAGGCAGCAAGGTTGTCGAGAGGTATGATGTGATCTAGATGGACGTTATATTGGTTTGTCCAATGTGATTCACTTCAGGGAAATGGGTGTGTGATTTGTTAAATAAGGTGTTGATGATACATGGCATGGGAATGTCACCCGTGCTCAACTCTCTTTTCTTCGACAAAACCAAGCGGTAAAGCTTTCTTGATCAAGAATTGTTACATCATTTGTAAGAAACTTAACAATAAAGCTAGGGGATCAGCGTCTCAAATACATTTTTTTTAAAAAAAAACATAGCTCTCTTTGCAAGTTCATGCTCCACTTGGTATGTTTTCCCTTCTGCAATGCTCAATGGAGATCTCCTAAAATCCAAACCAGATTGTAGTACACTCTCGTCATATATAGCCACCGGTAAATTGGTTGTAAATCCTCCATCATCCATAATATCAACCACTTCCATGCAATCGGATTGAACAATCATTGGGTTGCATCCTTTATGTTGTGCCAACATCAAACCTTCTTTTTTAGAGCATATGTTCTGGTCATAACCACATGGGACATAAAATTATTTGAAGCTGCCCCTGTGTTGCTTGAATTGTTTTCCAAAGTGATGGCTCCCATGCTCCTGCATCCCATATTCTCATCAAACAAGGCATCAATATTCAAAATCATCACACCTTTAGGTGGTGTCCTCCAACGTCTCAGCATCTTTCTTTACAACCAATTTATAAATCTTGGTGAGTAGCAATTGATAGTCCAAATCTTAATGGTCGTTGGATGCTTTCACCATACAACAATTGCCTTCTTTCCCACCACAAGTACCATGCCCCTGTTAAGATCACCTCTGGGAAACCTACTCCCAACGCTTGATATTTCTCCCTCCTGACACATTGTTCTAGGATGTCGCATCAAGATCTTCCTCTAGCTTGTGATTCGAAGGCGTCATTGGATGGCAAACGGGAGGCGTAGACACGGGCTGGATACGGCATGATTTTTATCTCCGTGACTATGAGCCCGAAAATAATTGACTACATCATGTCCATCCCCCCATCAAGTACGGCAGGCCATCCTCAACGTACTTGAGGCTGACACTTCACTAATCGGAGGGAGAACACTGTTGCAAAGGTAGGGAAGGTGGAGATATAGCGATGGCACGGGCACAAGACGAAGGGGGGCAACACTCTCTTCGACTTGACAAAGGCCACGCGTCGATTGTCGCCAAGTGCTCGCCATCATCAAGCAAGCAACCAAACAATGGATGGAAGCTGGCACTGGTAAACTAGGTTGTCTGGTGTTTGAGAAATCGCCTAATGAAAAAAAAAGAGTAGGGGCCAAAGCTTCGTTGTATTAATTCTACCCTCCCTAACCGCTCAGGAGTATTGTAACAAAAACTATCTTCTTAATACAAAGATGCGCAAACGTTTTGGGTAGAAAAACGGATGACAGACCCAATTAACAGTCAGTATCTAGGAGTTGTGCTATCCTGTCCCATACTCCTACTGATCTCAAGTGCTCTTGCTCGATCGCATATAGGAGTAATCACCCGTGCACAACTTGTTCACCGTAAAAGACGTCGGGGGTTTGACGAATGCATGCACAGGAAAGACATACAAATTCAGTTCAAAGTGTATTTCAGTGTTTCAATTACGGTGAACTGTATAGTCTGTTGTAAAAAAAAAAAAAAAAAAAAAAAAAAAAAAAACTGTATAGTCTGTACCCATGCATGCAGCATATAACAGAAAAGTCAAACGAGTAAAACGACCCACTCTATTAGCATGGATCTGTAACAGTAGAGCAAAAAAAAAAAAATCCCTCTTTTCATGCGAATGCGATCGCGCGGTTGCGAAGACGACGACGTCGGCCGCCGGATACTGTGAGATGGATCGAGGATCGATCGAGAGAAGAAGAAAGAACCCAATCCAATCCAATCCATATATGCACACGTGAGCGTTTGTCAGGCTAAGAAAAGCAAAGACGCCAAGAAAGGCAAACGGGAGCGAGCGGCCGGGCGTGGCAGCACCACCGCCCACCGGCGCGGCGCGGCGCCCCTCCACCCTCCGCTCCCCACCGCACCCTCCGCCATGAGCTTCACGGAGCGCTTGCTCTACCCCCAGCAGCCCGTGCCATCCTGGCATTGCCCCCGCCACCCCCAAAGACCCGCCGCCGACTCCCGCCGCCGACATGGTGGTAGCGGTGTGTGAGGACGAGGCCGGCGCGCTCGTCGCCACCAACGCACGGGAGACGCCGGCGGTGGTGGCGCGCACGGGCCATCCTGCCACCAATGACCCGCCGTCGCCTTCCGCCACCGACATGGCGGTAGCGGTGTGCGAGGACGACGAAGACGACGACGACGAGGCCGGCGCCCTCGTCTCCGCCGCCACCACCGGACCGACGACGACACGGGACGCGCCGGCGGTGCGGTCCCGCGCGCGGCGTGGGCGCTGTTCGTGGAGGAGTCGCGGCGGCTGTGGGCGATCGGCGCGCCCATCGCCTTCAACATCATGTGCCTGTACGGCACCAACTCGACGACGCAGATCTTCGCGGGCCACATCGGCAACCGCGAGCTCTCCGCGGTGGCCATCGGCCTCTCCGTCGTGTCCAACTTCTCCTTCGGCTTCCTCCTCGGGATGGGCAGCGCGCTGGAGACGCTGTGCGGCCAGGCGTTCGGTGCGGGCCAGGTGGCCATGCTGGGCGTCTACATGCAGCGCTCGTGGATCGTGCTCACCGCCTCCGCCGCGCTGCTCACGCCGCTGTACGTGTACGCGGCGCCGCTGCTGCGGCTGCTGGGGCAGGACCAAGGCATCGCCGCCGCCGCGGGGACCTTCTCCATCGGCATCATCCCGCAGATGTTCGCGCTGGCCGTCAACTTCCCCACGCAGAAGTTCCTGCAGGCGCAGAGCAAGGTGGGCGTGCTGGCGTGGATCGGCCTCGCCGCGCTGCTCGCGCACGTCGCGCTCCTCGCGCTGTTCGTGTCCCTGCTCGGCTGGGGCGTCGCCGGGGCCGCGCTCGCGTACGACGTCTCCTCGTGGCTCACCTCGCTCGCGCAGGTGGTGTACGTCGTGGGATGGTGCCGGGACGGGTGGACGGGGCTGTCCAGGGCGGCGTTCACCGACCTCTGGGCCTTCGTCAAGCTCTCGCTCGCATCCGCCGTCATGCTCTGCCTCGAGATGTGGTACATGATGCTGCTCGTCGTGCTCACCGGACACCTCGACGACGCCGAGATCGCCGTCGACTCGATAGCCATCTGGTTCGTCGATCCACTATCTTTATATTTCCATCTCGCTATGGGTTCAATTGATGACGATGGATCGATCGAGCAGCATGAACATCAACGGGTGGGAGGGGATGCTGTTCATCGGCCTCAGCGCGGCAATCAGCGTGCGCGTGTCCAACGAGCTCGGGTCCGGCCGGCCCCGTGCCAGCATGTACGCGGTGATGGTGGTGCTGGCGCAGTCGCTGGCGTTCGGGCTGCTGGCCATGGCGCTCGTGCTGGCGACGCGGGAGCAGTTCCCGGCCATCTTCACCGGCGACAGGCACCTGCAGAAGGCCGTGTCCAGCATCGCCTACCTGCTGGCCGTCACCATGGTGCTCAACAGCGTCCAGCCCGTCATCTCGGGCGTCGCCGTGGGCGGCGGCTGGCAGGGCGTCGTCGCCTACATCAACCTCGGCTGTTACTACGCCTTCGGCCTCCCGCTCGGCTTCATCTTCGGCTACCTCTTCAGATTCGGGGTCAAGGTAGCCACTTGACCAATTCTGCCTGCATCTGCATGCATCAATGGTCGTCGATCCGATCCTCTCCGCCTGCTGGCTGAATTCGTGGTGCATTGTTCTTGCAGGGCATCTGGGCAGGCATGTTGTGCGGGACAGCGTTGCAGACAGCCATCCTCAGCTACATAGTCTGGACTACCGACTGGAATGCAGAGGTAGGTGACAACCAAACCAATTTGTTTGTGAATGAACAAGAATCGAATGCATTTTGTGTGTGTTGGTTTCAGGCGTCGCTAGCGTTGGAGAGAGTCAGAATATGGGGCGGCCACCATGAAAAGCTTCCTACCTCTGAATCTGAACAGGAGGACACGGTTATCTGACGAAGATCCGGCAACAGACATTGCGTTGTAAATTGCTCGCTCCCTTTCCATCTTCTCTGTTAGGATTGCTAGACTAAAGTAGTTTGCTTGCAGTGCTGCTGCTCTCGACTCTCGAGCAAGGAAACAATTCAGAATGAAAAAGGACCAAACACGCCAGCGCTGGAGGATGTTTTTGGATTGTTTCTCTTGCTTGTTAGCAGGGGAAACTCATTTCTTTCAAAAAAAGCAGGGGAAACTCAGGCAATAGGATTAGCGTAGCTATACTCATGTCTAGAGAATTGATCTTTTTTTTAAGGAAAAGGTAGGAGCTCTACAGCTTAATTAAGTAGGAAAAAAAGAGGTTTATGTACATGGCATCATACATGCCTAAATTGGAGAAGAGAGCTTATTAGTGTGAAAGCGATGAGTGAAATACACACTTGTTATCTTGTATACAACACCGAATTGATTATTCAGCTACAACATTGCTTTAAAGACTGTTTAGACCTAGATTGGAAAGCGGGGAATTTTCACATTCATCCATTCTTCTTGCAAAATCAAACTCATTCCTGTGAAATTTCTTTGTCAAGTTCTTGTGGGAAATGCACGTCCCGCCTCGTTGCTCTGTCGAGGTGATTAGCCTGATCAGACAATGATGGATGAAGAACAGTAGCCAAAAATAAAACCCACAAATCAAATCGAGAAGAATTCTTAGCAGCAACAATATGTAGGAGGACGCTGCGTTGGCCTAATGCAATCTTTTTGTACGATGGACAGAAAGAAAAGATCTACGCAGTACTACTTTAGTGACATTGATACAAAAACTGATGACAAATGGCAAAGAAAAATGTTATGGAAACTAAAATTGTTCCATGTGATTCTTTTTTTATTTTATTATTGTTAGATTTTCTACAATGATTTGTTAGATATAAATGGCAATGTAAGACTTTTTTTTACTACATCAAGAATATAAAACATTGACAAGCTCTGTACTGATAGCACAAGCACCATCGTCAAACATGAAGAAGGAATTGGCAAAGGTCTACATTGGACGCGCCTTAGTAATGTGCAATGAGTTCATGACAATTCTTCTTTTTCTTATGAGTAGTGATGCCCTGGACACAGAAAGAAGGATCTTTTTAAAGAAGTTGAGAAGGAATGCAACACACTGGTAATCTAATGGGGAAAAATGTAGTAGTGGTAAAAAAAAAGGGGTGGGGAGAGAGAAATCTTCTCAAATATGTTAAAAAATCCTATAAAAGAAGTATAGAAACATCTAATTGAGAAAGTAAATCGTGTGAGATAGGTATGAAAGGGGGTAAACGTGATTTGTTTGTATAAAATATGTTCAAAAAACTTATATAAGAGTAGTAGAAAAGGGGAGAAAAAGAACAAATAAATGTTAGGAGACTTGGGAAAGGGGAGAAAAAAAAAATGCTAAGAGAAGTAGAAAAAAAAATCAAAAACCTTGTCAGAAGTGGGATTTGAACCCACGCCCTCTTTCGAGGATCAGAACTTGAGTCTGACGCGTTAGACCACTCCGCCATCCTGACCTGAGTGTTATATTTCAGATCAGAATATATTTATCAGTATTATTATTTCCACGAAGCGCCATCTGACCGTCCATTCAGAATCTACCGCCTCAACGGTTCTGATCAGACACAAACCCTACCTCTCCTCTATAAAAATCCTCCTCGCTCATCTTCCCGGCCAACCCTAATCCCCTCCAAAACCCTAAACCCTCTCTCCCTCCCCGGCGGCGGCGGCTCCAAGCTCTTCGTTGCTCAGCACCATGAGGCCACCGGCTAGAGGTAACTGAACATAAACCTGTGTTTCGTTTTTTCCATTCATCGCCGCAGCAGAACAGAGACTTATTTGCTTCTTCGTTCAATCCTGTAGGAGGACGCGGCGGGAGGGAGGAGGCAGGTTCGATGGCGGCGGCCGTGGTGGCGGCGGCGGCCGGGGATTTGGCGGTGGTAGAAGCGGTGGCGGTGGCAGGGGTGGGAGAGGTGGCAGGACGCCGATGCGTGGCGGCCGCGGTGGCAGGGGTGGCCGCGGTGGTGGCATGAAGGGCGGGAGCAAGGCCGTCGTCGTGCCGCACAAGCACGCCGGTGTCTTCATCTCCAAGTCCAAGGAGGATGCGCTCTGCACCAAGAACATGGTCCCCGGAGAGTCTGTCTACTCAGAGAAGCGTGTATCTGTTCAGGTTCGCGAGTGCCTACTCTTTTCCCGTTTACATTGTCTCTTTTTGTGTTTTGATTGCTTGTGCAATGAGCTGACCTGTTTTAGATAGTCGTATGTAGCGTTTTGAATAAATCTGTGTATTTCCAAGGTCTGCTCTCATGTTATGTTGCCTCATTTAGAAGCTGAAACTTGTTAAGTTTCAGTCCTCAACTATTTGGTTATTATAATAACTGTTGGAACTTCATTTATGCTTATGACAACATTCTGGGCTTTAAGCTCCGTAAATGATGATCTTACTCGGATTCCCCTTCAGGACATCTAAATGGATGATGCAAATTCGAGTTTCTGATGCGCTTACGCCCATATTGATATGTTTAGATTAATTAATTAGTTTTCCTTTGTCTTTCTAAGATGAAGAACTGCTCTGAATAATCGCAGTCCTGCAGTTTCTAAAACTCATCCATTGGGATTTGGTTGTAGGACTGATTTATTTCTACTGTTTGATTGTTTGGGCATTGCAGAATGAGGATGGAACAAAGGTTGAATACAGGGTGTGGAACCCCTTCCGTTCCAAGTTGGCTGCTGCTGTGCTTGGTGGTGTTGACAATATCTGGATTGTAAGCTGATTTGCTTGTTTTGAATGTGCAGAAGTTATGTTTGCTTTCTTGTAAGTAGAATCTGAGGCGATGTTATAGCTGACAATTTGTTAATACATTTAGGCTCCGGGTACTTTCGGGTGCTGTATCTTGGTGCTGCTTCTGGCACAACTGTTTCTCATGTGTCTGATATTGTAGGACCGGTGAGCTCTCTATCACAAAAGTCTATTACTGATTCTTGACTTTGTTTTGGTCTCTTGTCTTAAGGATTTGGATGATGTTGCAGGAAGGTCTGGTCTATGCTGTTGAGTTCTCTCACAGGAGTGGAAGAGACCTTGTCAACATGGCAAAGAAGAGGACCAATGTGATCCCCATTATTGAGGATGCTAGGCATCCGGCAAGGTACCGGATGCTAGTTGGCATGGTTGATGTTATCTTCTCTGATGTTGCACAGCCAGACCAGGTATTCCTATCATTACCTTGCAGTCTGGTGTCTGAATCACTGTAGCTATGTTGTTGAATTGAGTGTCGTTTACTCTTGTTCTTTGCTTTTATGTTCTTGATTTTGATTTGGCAATATTTGGGCTTAGCAAATGTGTCTGAATCACTGCTAGTTACAATGTTGAATTGAGTGTCGTTTACCTTTGTTCTTTGCCTTATGTTCTTGATTTTGAGTTGGCAATATTTGGGCTTAGCAAATGATGAGCATACTCGGATTCCCCTTCAGGACATCAATTGGATGATGCAGATTCGAGTTTCTGATGCCTATTGTGCTCAATGCCAAACTTCTTTAGTACTTATTTTGCTATTTCCATTTTCTTGTTTTGCTTTATTGATAATGTCCTGATGTTTGTTGCACCTGATGCAAGACTACCATTTCCTTTTGCATTTCTCTTTCTTCTGTTTGCTTTCTTGATTATGTCACATTTGACAATCCAACCTTTGTTTTTTATGGACTTGTTTTCAGAATTCATAGCACATATTACTTATTGATACATGTTTACTGATAGTCTTACATGCTATGTTTGTCAACTTGAATTCATTATTTGAAGCTGGTATGCCCTTTTATGTTAGAATCATGAATCTTTTTTGTGTACATTGTTATTGATCAAGTATCATTTTCTGTTTGTTGACACCTGGTTCCAACTTTGTTGATTATGTCAGTTTATACAATATCCAGCTGTGTATCTCATATTTAGGAATCACCTGCCTTTGTCCCATTTGGACCACTCTAATTTAGAACAGTTTGTTGCTTGATGTGTTTATAATACTAGTTAGTTTCAGTTTTGTTTTTGACATAGACCAGTAACATTAGCAGCACCACCTTAATTTGGCCATGCAACTGTCCACTGTTTGGCGCTGTTCAATGTGCAGTTTGACCGAAGGGTATCCATGGGTATATATACATATGCCAGTTTCTCTTTGCTTAGTATTCATACAAATACACTAGGAATTTCTCAACGTGAGGCAACCCTTAGCTTAGTATTCATACAAATACACTAGGAATTTCTCAATGTGAGGCAACCCTTTCTGTTAGGGGAAGGGAGATTGTAACATGTGGTTTACATCTTTTAAACATCATTGTGTTATCCTGCAGGCTAGGATCTTAGCCCTTAATGCTTCATACTTTTTGAAGAATGGTGGCCACTTTGTTATTTCAATCAAGGTACTGTACAGCTACACAACCAGGAGTTTGTTTTTTTGTCAAGTTAATTATTTAGCATCTGCCTTAGATATAAACATGGTCTGCACTATATTTTCTAAACAAGAACAAAATATTTTCTTCAGGCGAACTGTATTGACTCCACCCTGCCTGCTGAGGCCGTGTTTGCTGCTGAAGTGGAGAAGCTCAAGGCGGATCAGTTCAAGCCCGCAGAGCAGGTGACCTTGGAGCCCTACGAGCGTGACCATGCTTGTGTTGTGGGTGGTTACAGGATGCCCAAGAAGCAGAAGGGTACCTGAGGTGAATCGGTGCCTGTCTTTACCTACCAAAGACACTATGTTGTACTCTGGTGAAAGAAACTTTGAAGTATTTAGTGTTTTATAGCATCTACTATGTGGAAGGATCTGCTGCAGTGATGCTGGGTTAGCCGCAACTGCAGCAGCAGCTGTGAGGACCTGATGCGTTGTTGCTGGTTAACAGCAATGTTTTTGTTGATGATAAACGTTTGAGCTATCGGCTTGGATTTGTTGCCCTTGGTTTCTTGATGTCACGGACTGAGTTATCTTGGTCCGGTCTGTGCATAATTGGAATCCGTCGTAAGCCTGCTAAATTGCCTGTATTAAACTCCACTCGAATTGCCGTTGTAAGATACAGTTCATACAATGGTACTTACATTTCAGCCACATAAGCTGTCATATAGCATTGTGCCACCTTAATTAAATCTCCAAAAGCTCTCGTAGGTCACATTTGCATAACAAATGTTCGATTAATTCTTGTTCCTCGCCACAAAGCTAAGCTGGGATTCCTGCCTTAGCTATTCGCGCGCCGAACCAAGAAGAGGGATAGGATAAAGGTTTCAGCTGGCATAGACATCAGAAAATAAATTTTGTGAGGGTAACAAGTAGATAATGTAGTATTAATAAATAATGAAAACCTAACCATACATAGACTAGGACCATCGGCTAAATGCTAAAAGGGGCAGCAAACGGCTGTGACTATTAGACTTGCTCAAGCCATCGGCCAGAGGAGCCTCAAAAACCCAAGAACCAGCTCTTGAGAACCACTAGCCCATTAGAGTTTGTGATGCTGTGGGAGTCAATACTACATTGTTTTAGCTTTACTAGTGCGAAGTGTTTTTTTTTTTTTCAGTTCAAAAAAGCACCCTAATCAACGAAGCTAAAATTGTTTTTTTTTTTTCTTTAAGTTTGGTAAAACATTTTTTTTTTTAAGTTTTGTAAAACAGCTTCTTAGGAAAGAGAGGGAGCTCGTGCGCTAGGAGAAGACAGTAAGCGTCAATCAGTTAGAAAAAAATTGTGCTGGGGAGGAAACGTGAAAAAAAAAATGTTTTTTTTTAGAAATTAGAAAAGGAAACAATCAAGACCTGTCTGGAGAAACGGTTGGTTTTGCAAAGGTAGAGCAAAAGCAAACAAAAACTGCCCCCCGCCGGCGGTTGCTGGTATTGTTCGGCCTCAATCCGGAAAGGGAAATCAATGGGCCCAGCCCAGACCAACCCAAGCAAGGAGATGCCGTTCCGTCCCGGTGGGGGCAACTCGTTGGGAAAGGAAAGAAAACGTCTAAGCACGCAACGCCTTGGATTTGGATTGCTCTTGCGCTTGCTGCTTTCCCCAACCCACCCCACCCCCACCTCCGTCTCCGTCTCTCCTCCAGACCTCGGCGACCGCGACGCGACCGCCCCCGTCCCTTCTCCTTCCTCCTCGCTGGTACGCGCGCCTCCTCCTCCGATCCCCCCGCCCCTTCTCTTCCCAATCAACCGTGAGATCGGGTGGGGATCCCCTCTCCCTCCCTCCTTGTCGTCGGGGGTTTGCCATGAGAATGAGATGACCAGGCCCGGCCTTAGTAGATCGATTGAAGCAATTGGATTTCGCACTCGACTTGTTATGATTTATTTATCATGCTTGTTCCCACCCTTTTTTTTTATTTACATACATACATGCAGTTCCAGGGACGTGGTGTTACGATTTTACTTGCTTCATTCGTTTATTCACACCTGTATTCCATCCATCTCTTAATTTTTACTAGTTGTAGTACCCTGCAACTGAGTGTTATTAGTATGTACCGTACCAGTGAATTCATCTGTCCACTTTATTGTCCTCAAAAAAAACCCTAACCCTACTACAGCCGGCCATATCTGTGTTTGATGGATAAACAAACAAACAATCTTAACTGCTGTGCCCCATATCATTCACACTTTGCTCGTACCACGATTCAGCATTCAGTACTAGACTACTGCCGGTTCTAGTGACAAGTCTAGAGCCTTTCGGTTCCCTTGCCTTGGTTGGTAGCACATGCGACATGGGGATGACTGAACAAACTGCATAGGCACCGCCATTATTTTATCTGTCGGACAAGTGACTGCATTCCATCTGCCCTGTGCTTTCCTTTCTATTGTTGTTATCACTCTTTATTTTATTATTAGCTCTGCAGTTACCTGTGGGTGTTTAACCACCCGTGAGTGAGTCGTGACAAATTGCCTGCCTAAATTGGACTTCTAATAATTCTCAAGTAGTAAAACCCTGCTTACCATATCACAGCCAAGATATTGAGCAGTTCCCCCATCAAACAATGATGTCTGTACTGTACTGCTGTGGCTGCTCTTATGTTCCATTCTCTGACCTAAATTAATTCGTATGCATTCATTCTAACCTTCTGTAGTTTGCTCCACCGTTTTAATAATAATCACAGGGAAGATGGAGCCTGGCCAGAGCGGTACTGACCAGACCTCTCCACGCGGGAATGACTGGGAAGTCGTGCAACTGACTGCATCAGCATACGCGGCCGCACCTGCTCCTAGGAGACCTGAACCTTCCGAGGAAGCCGAAGCTAAGAGATATGGCGCAAAAGGGGATGATTTGGCTGCTGGCCTGCTCATGTCTGGCCACTTCTCTGTGTCTCAGAGTGAAGTTGAGAGCCTCCTTGTAGGCGCTGACAGCAAAGAACCACCCAAGGAGCTTGGCAGCCCAGATGCAGTTTCCAACAAGGGCAATGATGATGAGAAATACCAAGAGACCTCCAAGCATAAGCTGGAGGATGATGTCCCAGCATCCCATCCTTCGACAAAAGGGAAGGATGTTTCCTTGGGTGATATGGCGTTTGATGATGGCAAGGCATTGAAAGGCATGAGTTTGGTCGGGAAGAACCGGTTGGATTCTCGTCACCTGTTTACAGCTCTATTGAGGCTGAGAATGAGTTAAGTTGGTCAGCTACAGAGAGTAGGAATGAGAAGAAAACTGAGGAGCCTACTGTGCATAACTTGAACCCCATAACTGGTTCATCAAAGGTTGTTTCATCTGATGAGCAAAGCGAACCTGCTGGTTCAGGCCCACGTGAAGCATGGTGGAAGAAACAACTTTTCTCTCTGTACAAGAATGCAAAGGAAGGTCATAATTTCTGGCCTATTGTCGCGGCTGCTGCTGCTTTGGTGGGCCTAGCATATTTGGGGCGGCGCTGGCATAAGGGAAAGCTGCCGTTTCAGCCGGTCAAAATACCATCTTCTGGCAGCAAGGAGGTAATTGCAAAACTCACCTTTTCTTTATAGCAACAGGAAGCATGTTAATCATGCCATAGGAGCACCCTAGTGACTATAATTTGCTGCCATGAAAATGTTTGGATAAACATTACAAAGAAAAAAAGGCCACAATAGCATTATGTTGATACAATGATACTTGTCTGATTATGTCTATCTTATGAGTGTCAAGTAGTGCCTTATCTGTTTACTAGCAAGCTAGCTAGTGTATCTGTTTACTAGCATGCTAGTGTTTATTGCCATGCAGCTATTTGTTTTACCTTTTTTTTTTTTCATTATATATGGCGCCTGCAAATGCTAATGAATGCAGACTCTTGTTTATGTTTCAGAGAATCCATGATTCTGTTGGTCCATTAAACCGTTTCAAGGACATTCTTGTTGATGGCAACCATCCAAGCCACGGTATCCATGGGCATGCCCGTGCAAGCCAAATGTAATCAGTATGCGAGCTCACCAGCATCTTGAATCTAATGTATCACTTGAGAATCGGCTCAAAATGAAGACAATCCAAAGTGCAAAACTGGAGCAATGGTCCAAGGATTGAGGATGTTTATGCATACACAAGTATGTTTGGTGGCTATGTAAATTCAAAAGTCCTTATGAGTATGTAAATATTTGAGTTTAGTACTTTAGTGTGATTGTTTTTCTTTTGGTCATCTCATGGAACCTCCGTTGGTTTCCTTGTCTAGTGCGGATCAACTACTGTACCCGCCGTATAACTATCTTATTTGGGGTTCCCTCATGCATGCATATGATGGGCATGTTATGAGTGAATTTTATTTCACCGCTATGTTGGCTGCTACTGTGAAGGTAGCTGATTGTAGTCCTTTCTATTTTCTGCTGCAGAGTTGACTCTCTCCTTCTAAAAAAAGAATGACGTTTTTCACTTTCAAATATCGTGTTTGAGCGTTCGTCTTATTCAAGTTATTTGTATAAATATCATTAATTTTGTTATGACTTAATTTACTATTATTTTTTTTTTGAGACCCTTAATTTATTATTAGATATACTTTAATAATGATTTGTTTATTTTATAATTTGCACCAAATTTTTTAAATTAGACGAACGGTCAAATACGATGTTTCAAAGTCAACAATGTCATTTTTTTGGGGACGGAGGGAATACAAGTTTAGAACATCTCCAATAGTTTTTCTAAAGCTAACTCTCTAATCATCATTGGGAGAGCTATTCACATAAAAAACGTTTTCTATATCTCTATCTATGTTCTCCAACAATTTATATACCTTGTGTTCTTATGTTTTCTATCTCTTTGGCTAGGGAGAAATCTAGAATAAAAGATGTTTTTATTAAAATCTCTATTCTAGTAGCAAAATAATACAGGCTCTTAAGCCCCCAAAAGGAAAATTATCTCCATCCCTACAGGGTTGTATTAACAGGCAGGACTAAACATCTCCATCCTGATTTGTTTTGGTTTGTGTTTATTAATCTGCTACTAGTGGCACGGTGTGGTTATGATCCTCCAATCAGCAGAGGCCAGCTACTCATCAAGACAAATAAGACAGATTAGAGAAAAAGGCAGGCAAGGCCCTGCTGCTTCATTGGACTAGCTAGTTGGAGTAGCTCGATTAGCTACCAAAGCTAAGCATGTGCATGTGGGCATGTGGGGGGTGGTTGTGGTGGTGTTGGTGCGGGGTCATCTCGTTCACAAGCTGACACTGACAACCAGGCTCAGCTCATTCTCAGGCCACGTTTAGTTGGCTAAAGTTTTGCCAAACTTTTGCAAATTTTTAGACTCTCTCTCCATCACATCACATTAAATACACCAAAAGACATATGTTCGGAGTATTAAATGTAGGTAAAAAAATAACTAATTACACAGTTTAGATGTACATCACGAGACGATTCTTTTGAGCTAATTACCCCATGGTTGGACAACGTTTTTCCACAAACAAACGCCGTCTTTACAAGTCTACAGGAGTTAAAAAGTTACTTTTGCAACTTTTTAGCCAACTAAACAGCCCTCATTCTCATTGCTCAGCATCAGCGGCGGCCGATGCTGACGGCTACAAACAACCAAACCAACTAACGTACTGTACAGACCTAAACGGAATATAATGCTGCTAAGCTCAGGGGTCAGGCCAGGCCTGCACGAATTCAATTATTATTATTTTTTTGCCAGGGGTGTCAAACTTGCAGTATTTGTCCTACACAAACCAGGAGTGCTAATGGAGGAAGAGCAAAAAGTAGGAGGAAATTCATTAGAAGTTAAAAGTGGTTCTATTTGCCACATAAACATGCTTTCCTTCCTTGTAAGGGAGAGAGAGGAGTCTCGGATTTGGGTGAACCGACGTTGAGTAGCTATATTGGAATTTGGAATAGCCAAGAGCATTTTGAGTATTATGGGGAAAAAAATAGCATGTTGTGCTTGACGGTCTCAAACTGAAGATGCCTAGATGGCAGTTAGGGGATGAATGTTTTAAGTCGGTAGCGTAAAAAAAAATCCAATAGAAAATACGACACTTGTATTAACTTCTAATAATGGCAAATGAGATTTTTTCTCCAAATGTACCTCTTATTTAAGGGCTAGCCTAAATTAACCAAAACAAGTACATTGTTGAGCACTCAAAAGACAACACACAGAAAAACAAACCATTTGAGTAACATAGTCTATCCATGACATATACTCTTACACTTAGAATAGAACTACTCTTATTTGAGTAGCATAGCCATTGATGACATATACCCTTACAACTAGAATAGAACTAGCTATGACCTTAGAAAATGGTCTAAACCAACACATACATTTGGGCATCTAACATGCTTGTGTGCCACACTAAAGGTGTGTTACTAGATTGATTGTATATCGAGTCGTAGAGGCTCACACCTCCCTATCCCCTAAGTTGTTCGAGCCCCTAAAGATGCAAGCGTTCAAATTAAAGTAGTTGTTCAAGTCCGTTAACACCTCAAGTGGCTTTGTGCCGTTGCATTGATGGCAGAAACATGCTTTCCATGATAACTAGATGAACGAGGACCTCGCTAAGGACCTTTCCTTTGGATATGCGCCATGTTTCTCCTCATAGTCATCATTGCCGACAAGATAACAAAGGGAGTCGGTGTCGCACGGCATCGTAAGTGAGGCCACATCTCATGATAGATTGAGTAGTTATGTACCAATTGCATTGATATCGGTAGATGGCTTGTCTACGTTGACCAGGTAGGCAAGCCTGTGTAGCGACGTCCTCACTAAGGAGGGCTTTGCCTTGAAAAGCTCTAGGCATAAATAGGTACCACACTCTCGCATAGTTATCCGCCCAAATTTCGAGGAAGATAGGCAATTGCCGAGGTGAGTCGTTGTAAGGGCCATGGAGTGGGCAAAGGGGAAGAAAACATGGACAAGTAGGGAAAGAAGAGGCATTATACAATCGACACCTCATGACAACGCTTAGAGCACATATGACATGTTAGAGCACATATGACGCGTGCGATTACACGATACATACTTCAAATAGTCTAGGACCTAAAATACACTTAATAGTTAATGGACCTAAGAACTATATAAACAAATAAGATAACGGGCTACTAGCTAATTTAACTTATATAAGCCAAATTGTTTGACCCTTAAAAATGTAACAATTATGTAAATATGGGTATAGTGTATTGTAATGGTTGACACAAAGTTGTAATTCATAACTAAAACATCGTAGTGTCTTAAATGTAGCTTGTAAAACCGTTACTCATTCCTTGGCATATGGTGTCTTTTAGTTGGACTCTTCTCAATGAAAACACACGCAAGTTGCGTGTCCACAAAAACATCTATTGTCTCAAAGTCACCGAGAAAGTAGATAGTGTTTATCTAGTTGAGAAAGTTGATAGTGTTTATCTAGTGAGACAACTAGAGAAAAGAGTCCTATGTGGTTCATGTCTACTAGATTGAAGAATAGTAATGAGAACTAGAAGAAACCTATGATGTCTTTGTAAGTGTGGAGCTTGTTATAGTTTATTGAGAAACATAAATGTGTTATCTATATAGTTTTATAAATTCAACCGGACTCTCAAATAATTAAACCATTTGCGACCACACCAAGACATATCCATCTCATCTAGGCAATGGAAATTGAATGTTTACCATCGTTTATCTTGCTCATGCCCGTTTTCGGGACAAGAACCAAACCAACCCTAAGATACATACATACAATGCTTATAAATACATAATAAGATACATGAAATTATTATTATTATTATTATTATTATTGTTCAGGGAATTATTATTATTTATTCATTATATTATTATTATTTGAGCTAAAAAAAACAAGTGGGTCCAAATGGTCTGCCCGGACCGGATCTGTCTATAGTGGTGTAGGCTGTTTTTTTTCGTTCCATTCCATCACCCCAGCAGGGGGAGCGTACGCCCTGCACTCTCTCCCTCCTCCCCCGTTGTCTCTCGTGGCGACGGCGACGACTGCGCGGCCGTCGCTGCCGCCGTACGCGCGCGAGGCGCCCCGGCTTTCTTCGGCCCCTTCGCCGGCGACGAGCACCACTAGGTACACCTCCTCTTAGTCTTCGCTTCCTGCTGTGCGAAATCGACCACCCAAACCCTAACGTACTATTTGTATTCGGATCTGATCCAACTACGAGTGCCTGCTAGCTTCGATCGCCTTGCAAAAATTTTCGGGTGGTGTCCTTCACCGGGTCCTCCCCCTGTGCGCGGGGACCGATCGGAATTCTGCTAACTCCGTTCCTCCATGGCTCGATTAGGTTCCTCGTCTCCGGTGCGCAGTGCAAAGCGGAACGGATCGATCTCAGCTCAGCAGAGACCTCACGACTTGACAACCAAGGTACGGAATTTCGGGGGTTGCGTCTGTAATCCATTTTCCCGGTGCCTTCCCTTTGACTAAAGCACGGGCTGTCCCAACCTTGCAGGCCGATTTGATCTCTCTGGTTTTGTGGACCGTGATCCGACTCCAGGGCTGGATCATGTTTCTTCAACTGTAAGAGATTGGATCTCGCAGGTCTGCTTCGGTCCCTCGACTGGAAAGAACTGCGCTTGCTCCTTGCCGCTGCAATCATGCAGAGTGGGGGCGAGATGAGGCCTGTGCACAACAGCGTCGATACAGTGAACGCTGCTGCTGTTGCCATCGTCACTGCGGAGAGCCGCACGCAGCCTCCTGCAGAACCGGTCCGTGCTTAAATATCTTATCGCTGCATGTTTTTTTTAATCGGCGTTAGAAGCGAGCAATGTCCTGCATGGCTTTTAGTTGGATGACTTGTGTGTAGCTTCCTTTAATGTTGCATAGCTGAAGCAGCTTTGTACATGCGGGTTGGCGGTGTAACGGTTATACTTAATCATCTGTGGCTGCTTGTTTGTGTGGCTTTATTTGCATGTCAAGAAAATTATGTCTCATACAACACGTGTCGTGGAGCGTTTCTTTCATGTACTTCGGTAGGCATTTGATTGTATTATTGAAGTTAGTAACGGAAGAATGTTGTCGTGTAGTCAGATTTTCTAGGTTTTGGATATTAATAAGTTTGTCGGGTATTTAGAGTGTAGATATAAAACTTGGATGCGGTATTGCACTTTAGTTTATTTCAGTTTTATACATAAACTGCAAAAAGTAATTAGCGGCGAGTTTCTTTTTTTTTTTTATAACAGAAAGCTGTAATTTTGGGACCGTGTCAGTGTTCGAAACTACATGCTTACGTCACTGGATTGAGTGGTCAGTCTTTTTTTTTTCCATAAATATATTTTCCATAGTTTTTGGTGTTACAAAGGGAAATGAATGTTTAAAGAACTTGGCGAGTGAAAAGAATAGAAGGAAATATCTGATTTCTTCTTGCATTCTCCACTTTGCTTTGGAGTGTTGGGGATAAGGCTCAGTTGGTAGGTCCCTGCACTTGTAACTGGGTTTCTGTGATTATGGGTTGGCTGTATAATTTTTTTCAGGCTTTGAACCACATGATTCTTGCTAGAACTAGAAAGCTTTTCTTATCTTTTGGTGGTATAGATGCAGCTGTAGAATGTTGATGTTGGTCTATTCATTTTACATCTGCTTTTAGTATCTATGAAGGGAAAAATTGTGGGATACTCTTCGCCTAGTTAGATTTGTTAATTTTCTTTTGTTATACTATTTTGGAAGTGCATTAGGAAGGTACATCAGGACTGAGATTGGTCCTTGCATTACATTTTTCTTGGAACTCCAACACATGCTCTGTTTTTTCATCAAGAAACTTTATAGGATGAGTAGTACATTTGACATGTACTGATTGCCTTATTTGTACCTCTTCTGTTTCAAAGGCTGGATCCGAACCCATTTCGCCTTGGGGGTCTAGTTATGCCTTGTTGCCTTTGAACCATGGTTTGTGTAGTTTCATGCACTGAGACTATGCATGAAAAAGGCATTGTAAATTACAAGAGAATGCCTCAGAAAAGAAAGGGGAATAGTTGAAATGGTCAAATCGAATTATTCATTGGACTACATGGGACAAAAAGATGCTTTCTTTGCTGGCGATATGCCACCAGCTGTTTGATTCTTTTTTTAAATCCCCAACATTTCTAATACAGATTGATGGCTAGGTTTTCTATATTTGTCATTACTCCCCCTCCCTCTCTCTGTCTCTCTCTCTCTCTCACTACCAGTTCCAGCTTGTTTGTTTCTGAGGGCCTGTGGTTGAAACTTATGATTGTTGTTCTCCAGATATTTCAAATGGTATTTTGCAGAACTGCCAATCATTTCGTGGATTATACACTGTACACCTGTTAAAGTTTATCTTTTAACTTAAGCGAATTTCCCTCCATGGTGATACCATTGTTTCAGAACATGTTTAAAAAGCCTGTGTCTTTCTCTATCCACTGCAAATATCTCGGGTGTTCTTTTTAGCTGTGGTGATTTCATTTGCCTTTTTAATGTTGGATGCAGCAAAATAGTGATTGATTTGCTGAGATATTGTGTCTGATTCTGGACATGTGCTGCAATCTCATTCTGATTCTTGATTTCATATCATCACCCAAGTTATACTTCTTTAACTGCTCTTTTTTTGTTTGCAGAGAAGGAAATGGGCTGATCGGTTGAGCGTGTACTTCTGCTTTGGATCCCAGAAGAATGGCCGGCGCATGCGCAACCGCCATGCTGCGCTTGTCCCAGAACCTGCACCTCAAAGGACAGATGCCCCAGTAGCAGAAATTCCAAACCACCCACCGCCTCCCGTGTTCCCCTTTGTGGCACCTCCATCCTCTCCTGCTTCTTTCCTTCAATCAGAGCCCACATCAATCGTACAATCACCAAGGGTTGGAGCTCCACCTTTTTTCCCCTCTCACCAAATTCTCAATCCCCTGCGGGACACCATCCATCTTTGCTATTGGGCCATATGCATGAGACACAACTAGTCTCACCTCCAGTGTTCTCGGCCTTCACAACTGAACCATCAACTGCCCCTTTCACTCCTCCTCCTCCGAGTCTGTTCATCTGACGACCCCATCCTCTCCTCGGAGGTTCCATATGCAAAGCTTCTGACTTCGATCAACAACAGCAAGAATGGTGAAACTGGTGAACTTCAGTCGTATCCAAACTACCCAGACAGCCCAATTGGACGCCTGATATCTCCAAGCTCAGGTTGTTCTGGCACTTCCTCCCCATTCCCTGACCCTGAGATGCTGGCTTCCTCACGCAGCGCTTTACACTCATTCCCAGTTCGTGAGCCACCTAAGATATTGGATGGTGAGGGCATTGCAACACAGAAGTTGATACCTCGTCATATGCTTAATGGTGGGTCCCTCTTGGATGGCCACATCACAGCAGCTGTACCAGTTGTTGACTTCTCTGCCCGACTACAGCCCAACGAGCATGCTATGGATCATCGGGTATCATTTGAGTTGACTGTCGAAGATGTTGCGCGGTGCCTAGAGAAGAAGACTGCAATCTCTGGGGATTCTGGCACGGCATCTTTCCACCTTGCACCCACCAGCAACGGCGATCACCACAGGGAATCTAACGAGGCGAGGGCAGGGGCTATATGTTGACGAAAACATACCATGACCTGCCCGAAAAAGCAAGGCGGTCCCTGTCCCTGCGCCTGGCCAAAGAATTCAACTTCAACAACGTCGATGCTGCTAACGTGGAGCCAAGCGTGGGATCTGACTGGTGGGCTAACGAGAAAGTTGCTGGGATGACATCTGAGCCAAAAAAGAACTGGTCCTTCCACCCGGTGGCACAGCCTGGGGTCAGCTAACCTTTGCACTGACCATAATAATCTTTTACAGGATGAAGGAATTAGCTTCTTTTACTTCTGCTTCAGTGCTCGATTCAGCAGGTATGACTGTGGGGGGATTATGCCAACTTGTGCTAAACATGCAGCTAGTGGTAATTCTAAATCTAAATTTAGATAGTAAAGTAATCGGATGTCCGTCTAATACCTTCATGGGATACTGAAGGTTTATTCGTGGGGGTGTTTGGATGTGACAAACCGCAAACTCTTTGGTTTTAGGGTCGGTCGGAACTGTCTGTCTGTCTGTCTCTTGTATCCAGTGTATGTACTGACTTGTTGTCCTGATACCGGTGGTGTGTTGTGTATGTACATAATAAAGTAGTTTAAATTAAAGGGTACAAGTCTTTCCTTTGATCAGTTGCCAGATGTTGTCTATGATAGTTACCCTCTGCCCCTTAATCTGCCTGCTGCGCCGAAATCAAATTTTGTTGTTACTCCATCCATTCCAAATTATAATGAGATGTTTTGTCATTTCTAGATACATAAATTTTTCTTTATGCATTTAGATATATACATTTATGTCTATATGCCTAGTAAAAATCAATGCATTTAGAAAAGTGAAAACTCCCGTATAATTAGAAATAGAGGGAGTACATTCAGTGATCTGGTTTATACGGAGTAGTATATACTGGTATTATTATTCGTCTGTTGGCTCTGGGCGCTGCCCTTGTGATAAGATCATGTTGTAAACCGTACAGTGTCTGTTCATTCTATGACGATTTGCGAATCAGAAGCGGAGTGAGAAGAATGGTGGGGATTTTGCATCCGTACCATACCAGAGATTAGAGGCTGACAAGGGAGTTTAAGTAGGAATTTGCCTGGCAGGCAATAATGCTTTTGCTGCAAAATATCATGGATGGCCATCAGTTTTGATTACCGTCAGTCGACGAGATGACTGGCACCAATCTTGTCATGTTCATTCCGAAACCCTAATGATGAGCAACCAGCTTATTATAGCTGCAATATTATAACATTCCTCGAGTTCCAGCTAAACAAATATAACATTCCTCGAGTTCCAGCTAAACTGGCGATCGAGGTGACATAATTCTCTATCAACAAGCCACGAATATTGAAGAAATCAAGAAATGGTCAATCAATAAAAATAAAAAAATAAGCTGGGCGTAATTAAGAGATAGGATTTGGAGTGGATGATAGAAGCGTAGACGGATAATGTTGTCCGTCACCAACCCTGTCCCCTCACAGCTCCCCATCAATAATTTAAGCTAGCTACCGTCCTCTTGCCGCCATCGGCTCACCGCCGGTGAGCCTTCGGGCGCCATGCGTCTCCGTCACCGGTGACTGGCCTGGTTAATTGTTTCTTCTTCCTTGTCGTGGATCAATCATTGCGATTAGCAGCAGCTGGGTATATATTAATTGGTCAGTCATTGAACTGATGGAGCCTGTCCTGTGCAAGCAAACTGACGAGTGGCTCACCGAGCACCAGCCATCAACTTCCTATCCCATGTCACACAACACATGGATCGATCGATCGGGCGGGATTATATATAATAATTACAATTATAATAGCACTACTCTCCGATCACTGCTGAAGTATATACGCCTCGCGTGTGGCGTACAATCTTCTCTCCTTGTAGTCTATGCCCTTCTTAATCCGTCATCAATTAGTGCTACTGAGCACGACATCTCTCAAGCGTGTGTGGTGTACGATCGTCTCTACCAAACCAAATTATACATTTCAGAGAATGCGTATACACTAATTGCTGCTGAATTTAACCGCATATTTGATTTAGGTATAATTTAATTACGTACCATGTTCGAAAAAATACTCCACAAAATGAAGCTCAATTTCGCCCCTCAATTATCAAAGTGCCTGCTTTCGGTCCTCTAAAGTTTCTTTTCATTCCAATCTCATCCTTGAGGCGCATTGCTCTTGGTTGCTCTAGCTCTCAGCATTACGATGAGTATTGGTGCTAGGTTCAAGTTGAGTTGTGGCGGCATCGCGACGTTTTGAAGCAGGTGGCGAAGTATATATTTACCGGGACATATGGGTGACGATCTACTCTTACGATTGACATGTCACTGAATATGCTCAGTATTATTTATTTTCTTTAACTGTGTGCCTATCCTTTAGGCAAAGGGTGGAAGTTTTTTCGTTCCAAAGTTGTGTATCAACCCCGACGAAATGTAATAAAATCTTTTCGTTTCCAAAAATAGGTTCAAGTTGAGTTCAAGTTTGACTTGAATTGGATTTGTTGTTAGCTAAGCTCAAGGGTGAACATCATAAACCTTTTGGGACGAGGTGCGATGTCGTGGCATCGTCACATAGAACGAGGGACGAGATTGGTCCCAAAAGAAAATTGGGCTTTGAAGGGAAGTCGGCAAACCAAGAGATAAGTTATATGTAAAACCTAACATACGGGTCAGAAGCCGTCCTACCACCGGACTTAATATGGAGTTCCCCAAAAATCAAGCACTAATCTTCCCATGCATGTTTCTATCAAGAGAAGCATCTATATTAGCAATTGAGCATCGCATGTGGATTGTTGATGGTTCCTTGTCAATAATAATAATAATAATAGCAAAGGGGAACGTGGTGGGCATAGGAAAATGACCGCTTGTGGCACTCAACCTTCAATTCCGACGACAAGTCTAGTCTTTCAGGTAATTATAAGACCTCGCTCTTCACACATCAGAAATCACATACTACTTGGACGGATATCTAAAATCCTGTCCAAACTAGGCTCAGGCCATGTTGGGGAC
>JADLZK010010470.1:0-174299 GCA_015847255.1 Hyparrhenia diplandra | reverse complement strand
CCATCAGGCTTAGATTACTTGATTGATGTTTACACAGAAGGGATTACATATATAAAGGGGAGAAGGGTCAGCCGAAGGGGCCTGACCAGCCTGGAAGAGGCACAGGAAACTAGGAGGTAGGACTAACAGCTAGATAGGTGGGTCAGCCGAAGGGGCCTGACCAGCCAACGGACGCTTCAGACTGGAGCGAAAATCTGTAAAAACGGAAGAAGGAAGCCCCTTTGGTGAAGACATCGGCGAACTGCATGGTGGTGGGAACATGGAGAACACGGACAGCACCAATAGCCACCCGTTCCCGGATGAAGTGGAGGTCGATTTCCACGTGTTTTGTGCGCTGATGCTGAACAGGGTTGGTGGACAGGTAAACGGCGCTGACATTGTCACAATAGACAAGACTGGCAGTCTTCAGATCATGACGAAGTTCCTGCGGGGAGCTGCCTCAGCCCGGGACACTTCAGCCGGCGCCGTTAACTTACCAATACGGACTCGGCCTCGGTATTTGGAGCGGAGACGGTGTGGCCGGGCGCTTTGAAGACCATGAAACAAGGCTGCCACCAAGAAAGACAGCATAGCCAGAGGTGGAGCGCCGGGTATCAGGGCAGCCAGCCCAGTCGGCGTCGGTGTACACAATGAGCTGGGTTGGGGGCAGACTTGGGGATGATAAGACCATGGTCAAGGGTGCCCTGAAGATAGCGAAGAATCCTCTTGGCAGCAACAAGATGAACTTCCCGATCATGCATATGAAGACAAACTTGTTGGACGGCATAGGCAATGTCCGGTCGTGTGAAAGTCAAATCGAAGGAGCTCTCCACAAGGGGCTGCGGTATCTTTGTGGATCATCCACCGCAGGGCCGCATCGGCGGAACTTTAGCACAAGTGTCAACTGAGTAGAACAGGGGGTTGCAACTGCTCATGCCATGGCGCTCAAGAATGTCCGCGAGTATACCGACGTTGGGAGAGAACAATGGTGTCCTTGTGACGCTGAACTGCCACACCAAGAAAATGGTGGAGAGGGCCAAGATCTTTCATGGCAAATTCTTTCTTCAGGGCTGAGATCACACGGTGAAGGAGCTGCTCGGAAGAGGTCGTGAGGACGATGTCGTCCACATATAGCGACAAAAAGACCATCTCTCGAACCACGGTGAAAAATGAACAGAGAGGTGTCGGACTTGGCCTCGATGAACCCCAAAGAGAGCAGATAGGAGGCAAACCGGCCGTACCAAGCAGCGCAGCCTGCTTCAATCCGTGAGGGACTTGTTGAGCCGGCAAACATGGTGCGGGAGAGCTGAATCTGCGAAACCAAGAGGGTCAGGAGCGCGATACCGCCCTCATTGCGAGTCCCGTGGAGGAAGGCGTTCTTCACATTGAGTTGGTGGATTGGCCAGCCTTGCGAATGTGCCAAGGTGATGCGGTGATGACGAACGGTGGCGGCTTGATGGCGGGCCGAAGGTCTCGTCGTAATCAATGCGGGGCGTTAGGTGAACCCACGAAGCACCCACCGAGCTTTGTATCCGTCGAGGGAACCATCGGCATTGAACTTGTGCTTGAATATCCATTTTCCGGTGACCACATTGGCGCGGGCGGGACGAGGAACAAGGTCCCAAGTGGTGTTGTCCGGAGAGCGGCATATTCTTCTTCCATGACATGACGCCGGTGGTCGGCAAGGGCATCACGGCCGCGGGAGTGGGGACAATGCCTCGGTTTGAAGGGCGAACCGAGGCTGCCTGAACCCGGACTTCCGCGAGTTGCCATGCCATGAGCGTTGTTGGCCGGCGGGGGCGAATACGGCTCGGGGGAACGAGAGGTCATCCTTCACATAGCGGGGCGGAGAAGGGATGATGCTGGAGCGGCGAGGAGCGCTGCTGCGGGAGCACAGGTGGGGTGCACAGGGGCGAATGGACGCCCGGTGAAGACGGTGACCGGGGTGGCTTGTTGAGGTAGCGGGTCGCGCGCGCTGGGGTGCCGGGCGCCGTGGGCGCTGAAGGTGCGGTGCCGGGGCACTAGAGGCGCTGGGGAGGGGGCTGGGGCGCCTCGGGGTCTTGACGCCGGAGGTGGCTGGGAACCAACCAAGGAAGAGTCCGGGGTGAACCCCCTGGGAGGCCGCCGGGACGATGGCGCGGGAACCAGCGCCAAGCCCGGGGAGGCATCCGACGCCGGTGTGCCCGGGCGGGCCGGCGTAGGAGCCAATCGGGCAAGAAGCCGAGAAGGCGTGAGGGTACCGCGTGGGAAGAGGACACTTCTATGGTGTCGTCGTTGGTTAAAAATCAAGCTCCCGAGGGGAGGTGGGGAGGGCCCGACGAAGGGAGAAGGGAAACGTTGTTTCATCGAAGACAACGTGGCGAGAAATTATGACACGGTTTGTGGCAATGTCAAGGCACACTGTAACCCTTGTGATCGGGAGAATAGCCAAGGAAGGCACGAGGGTGGAGCGTGGAGCGAAGTTTATGGGGAGTGGTGGGTCGTGAGGTTGGGGGTAACAAAAGTGCAGAAAACGCACGAAGGTCATGGTAGGAGGGGGAGCTTCCCAAAAAGAGCGAAGAAGGGGTGCCCATGTGAAGTGTCTTGGTTGGGAGGCGATTGAGGAGGTATGTGGCGCTGGCGAGGGCATCAAACAATAGGAGGGAGGCATGGAAGCCCGGAAAAAGAAGGGTGCGAGTGACATTGGTGGTGGTGCGGATCATGCGCCGGCTTTCCCGCTTTCTTTGTGGAGGTATAAGCGACGTGACATGCGGAGGGAAACGCCGTGAGCAAGAAAGAAAGCACGAGCAAGGAGTTATCGAATCTCGACCGTCACATTGCACCGCTTTGATGGTGCAGCCAAACCGAAAGTGGAAACGTGAGCGAAAAAAATTGAGATAGCAGAAAAAGCGCCGACTTTAACCGAAGAGGAAAAAGTCCAAAGAAAATGAGAGCAATCATCCAAAATAACTAAGAAGTATTTAAATCCCGATACATCGGTAATAGGAGAGGTCCGTAGGTCACATGTATAAGATCAAAATTCTTAGATGCTCGCGACAAAGAGGAAGTAAAAGGAAGACGAACATGCTGCCCTAGCTGACAAGCATGACATAAGGAGTCGTCCTCAGACGGGCTGCTGACAATGGAGGAAGACTGGACGAGATGCTGGAGGGCAGCCTTGCCGGGGTGACCCAAACGCCGATGCCGTGGTGGACGAAGGAGTAGCCACAAGAGCACATGATCCGGATGGTGAAGAGGGAAGCCGCAAGGTGTAGAGCGGTCCCGAGCTGTCACAGTGAAGGAGGAGGTTCCTGGTATGAAGATCCTTCACAGAAACACCAAGAGGGTCAAACTCAACTGACACATGGTTATCAGAAGTGAATTTGCGAACAGAAAGGAGGTTCTTAATGATGTCAGGAGCTATGAGGACATTGTTGAGTTGGAAAGGGCCGGGAAGAATGGAGTAGCCGCTGCCCAAATCGGAAGAGTGGCACCATTTCCAACAACAATGGAGGAAGGAACAGAGGAGGATGGAGATGTGGTGACCATACCGGGGTTGAGGCGATGTGGGACGAAGCACCCGAGTCAAACACCACACCGGAAGTGCTCGAAGGCGGGGTGAGAGAGACGGTCTTGAAGGCGTTGGCGAGGGAGTCGGGTGTCCATGGCGACCAGGGCGGGGAGGAGCCGCGATGGGGCGCCTGAACAAATGGCCTCGGCGCGGGAAGGCGGTAGAAGACCGGTGGGGGAGCCAGCCATCGAGCCCGTCCAGGGCGGGGGCGCGGGCCACGCATGCCGCCGGGGGTGGTCCCGGCCGCAAGATATGGATGGACCCAGTCCACGGGTTGAGGTAGGACGGCCACCGCTGGCCGGCCGGGTGATCCTCCCGAGGAGCCGCCAGAGGAACGGCGGGAAGCGCCTTTGGCCGCGCCCTACACGGCGGCCCGCCGCCACGAGTTGCCACCACGCAACTGAGCGCTGAGGCGGGTGCCGAAGGTGGTGGGGAGCAACCGGGTTGCTCGGCGAGGGGCAAGAAGAGCCGGGGAGCTGGGCGGGGCAGCCGCCATGTTGAGCTCGGCCCGGGGCGCAAGTCGGCCGCGGACATCGGCGAAGGAGGGGAAGGGCCGGGCGCCGAGAGACAAGCTGCGAGATGAACCCGAAGCGTTCATTGAGCCCCGCAGGATGTTGAGGACAAGAGTCCGGTCCCGCATGAGCTCGCCAAGATCAGCGAGAGTGTCGGCCATACCCTTCATCTTGCGGCAATAGTCGCCGATGGAGAGGGCTCCCCGACACAGGTTACGGAACTCGGGCGCCAGGAGCATGGCGCTGGACTCGCGGTTGTTCAAGAACTGCTGTTCAAGACCAAGCCACGCAGCCCGAGCAGAGACGCCGTCACGCTCATGGATGACGGATGACGCCCGTGAGGTCGGGCGGAGATGGTGTTGAAGATCCGTGACACAACCACATAGTCCATACGAGACCACGCGATCGTGGAGGCGGGAGTCGTCGCTGAGGACGTGATCCTTCAGCGCAAACCGCCAAGGATGAGGAGGACGTAGCCGCGCCACTTGGAATAGTTGGAGGACTGCAGGTCCAGAACAATTGGAATCAAATTCTTGATGTTCTGGATGGCAGCAGCCTGGCTGTGCAGATGGGCGATGGCCGCAGCGCCGGAGGTGATGGAGCGGTCGTCCGCCGCTGCCCCCCCGGAGGCGCGCCGCTTGGAGACGGTCCCGGAGGGCGGCGCCTTCAGCTCCGTGGTGTCGGCCTGCGCCGCGCTTCCTTCTCCAGAGCGCCAGCGGGCGGCACGGACACGATCTTTACGGCCGTCGCGGCGGCCTTGAGGAGATCGGCCTCCTCCCGAAGTCGCCGGCTGCGCCCCGTGTTCGTGGAGTGCAGGGAGGCGGCCTGGCCCGTCAGGTTTCGGGCGGCAGCGAGGGCTTCATCACGGCTTGGATTGCTGCGCCGCCGCGGAGGGGCTGGAGGTGGAGGCCATGGCCGGGCGCCGGGCGCAGCCAACAGACGGCGCGGCGGGCGGCGGGCGGGTCGAGGACGCCACCGAGAACCGAAAAGAGCGGGCACGCACGGGCGGGCGCCGTAAAAAGCGAAGCGAGGAATAGGGAAAGGGTTAAGCTGATACTATATTAGAGAAACGTCATCAGGCTTAGATTACTTGATTGATGTTTACACAGAAGGGATTACATATATAAAGGGGAGAAGGGTCAGCCGAAAGGGGCCTGACCAGCCTGGAAGAGGCACAGGAAACTAGGAGGTAGGACTAACAGTTAGATAGGTGGGTCAGCCGAAGGGGTCTGACCAGCCTGGAAGAGAGGCACAGGAAACTAGGAGGTAGGACTAAACAGCTAGATAGGTAATTAATTCTAACACCATCTTCAAATAATTGGGATTGAACCAAAATTTATGTGTGTGTGTCTGGGGCGCAAAAAGAATCAACATTTAAATAGTGGATCAGAGAGAGTCTGTGTCTCATCTCTTTTTAATACCCTGTCAGGAAAAAAATGTGTGATCACATTTTGAGTATCTGTATACTCTCTTCTTTCGTCCAATTTTTAGCTGTGGATTAAGTGGACCCTAGTACATGGCAAACAAGTGCATTTTTGGTTTGGCTGCAGTTTGATGGGTCATCTGGAAGACGAGAAACTCCAAATCTGTTTTGAAGGAAAGCGTTAAAACCCTCCACGGAGATCATATGTTTGATTTGCTTCTTGTTATTGAGCAGGACTCAGAAGGATGAGGCTTCTTCCCAGGTGGAGCACACACAGAGGTCCTGAAGTCGGTGGCCTTGTATTTTCATCAGCAAGGTCAAAAAGAAAGATGGAGACAACAGGTTTGCCATCATCAAGTCAAGCAGCCTGCAGTGAATGCTGCTGAAAGGCTTGCAGTTTGGAAATAACCTGTGTGCTATAACAACCGCACTGGGCTTGTAATAAGTCATGTAGTTACCTCATCCTATGACAGCAAGAAATATTAGAGTTGGTCCTCGTTGCTCCATCCCGAGGGCCACGGCTGTGCTGGGGTTTGGTAGTTTTGGATGCCTTTTTATTTTTACTATAAATCTTGTGAGTTCAGTTCAACAGTCAACTTGGTTAGCTCTGGTTAAGCACTCAATACTAGGGATTGATAAACTTTTGTAATTATGTTAATCTTGCGTAATGAAATTTGGATCGCCCATGGTGAACCAAAAGAGACATGAATAGCTGAGCATTTGCATGCTGCTCAGTTTCTTGTATTCGTCCGTGCTAATCTTTTGACCGCTGCATGTTCATCGGGTGATATATTTGGCATGTTTGTTTTTTTAATTTTGACCCAAAAATACAGCAGGGTAGACCCCGTTGTAAGGGGTTTTATTAATTTTCAAGAAGAGAAAAGGAAGCAATCCTCTATGCTTGCCAATATTTTTCAAAAAAGAAGAGAAAAGGAAGCTAGGGTCTTATCATTAGCGACAGCGATGGAGGAAGTCAGTGACCGAAAAGGAAGCTGGGGTGTTATCATTAGCGACAGCGATGGAGGAATTCAGTTGGTGGTAAATATGGGCATCGGCCGGATCACGGTTGAAACAGACGCAAAAAGTGGTTATGCTGGCACTCAAATCTTGTATGACCAATTCAGTTTGTGGTCACCTGATCGACGAAGCAAAGGCGATCATGAGACTGAACTTTCTTGCTTATGATTGTGTTTCGGTTCCAAGAGATATCTCCTCAGTGACAGAACTGAAGAATACTCAACACAGCTGGAGAAACATACAAGGCAGTTCACAAATCATGATTTTGTCGAATTCGACATGAATGAACAATATCAGTTCTTGTCAAAAAAAAAAAAAAAAACAATATTAGTCATCACGATCTGGTACTTGGCGAATAACCATGTCAAAGTTGAACAAAAACTGAATGGTCCAGAAGGAAAAAAGACTCCCAATGGCCACGCCATGTATAGACAGAGAAATAACTGATGGGCCAAAATAGTAAAGTGAAAGACTTATCTTGGCTATGCTAAACTATACTAGTACCGGAAAATCTTTTTGTGGCGGGTGGATTTTTTCGTGGCGGGCATGACTGCTCGTCACCAACGAAAAGGTCACGTTTAATTGTGGCCTTCCGCGTGGCTATACATAGTCTTTATTCAAGTTTAATAGAAAATCGAATGAGCTGAACACTAATGAATAAGATAACCAGTACTATTCTCAATTCTCACTGAATCTCAAAAGAAAATGAAAATTAATGGACTAGACACTGAAAGCATCAGCTCTTCAAGATGGTTGATTTATTGAACTGCTCAATGGAATACAAAACACTGGAGAAGCATCAGCATCATGTAATGACGAATTTTTGGTCCACATTCCATTTAACAGATTATATACTTAATAGCAATTGCCACTTAGGAAGATCACTGAGTCCCCACAGTTGATGACAGTGCCCCCTACCACAATCTGAAAATCAAACAATAAAGATCATAATCATGTTATAGACTTATAGATCAAGAATCAAACATGCATGCATGATCCAAAGGAGCAACATACTGAGACTTGAGGTTTATATAATTGTGTTTTCAGCAAGGTATTCAGACTGGCTTCACAAGTGTGGAAACAAGAAAATAGATCCACAACATCCTAGGCCTCTATTCAGTGTCTCAACTACAGGTAGTTTTCAATGCTTTTCCTATGCATGTACATATAAATGCATTTAGCCGGCACGCCGATGCCCCTCTGGATGGGACTTTTTGTGGGACGCCGGAGCAGCGGCGACGACGATGACAACAACTGTATCCTGGGTCCCGGCTGGACGATGTATCAGGATCTCTTGGGCGAAAGCAGCGGCGGCGGCGGCGCCCGGCGGGCGCCGCCCTGGGCGCGCCGCCTCGCTGAGGGCGTCGTGCTCTCCAGTCTCTTTGGGCGAAAGCCCTGTCCATCTTTGGACGAGTGGTGGTGGCGTCCCCAACGTCATCCCCTTCCTGAAGGCGTCGCTATGTAATTCGTCCAAGCCATGACGTCGTCTTCAGTTCGATGCTCTTCATCTTCGGCGTCTGGTGTGCGTGCGGAGGGAGGTTTGTGGCGCGAAGTCAGAGCTGCTGGGTTAGGGCGTGGCTCGACAGCGATGACACAAGAGCGAACCCTTCCTTTGTCGACTGTCCTGCTCGAAGTCGGGGCAAGAGCGAGGAGGCGAGGTTCAGGATTGGAAGTCGGAGCTACTCTTCATCTAAGCTGGGCAACGATGACCTGTCGTGGCCTTTTGCTTCGGCTGGCTGCTTGTTTTCATTTGGTTTGTTAGGGGTCCGCCATGGGAAGTCGTAGCTGCTGATTTCTTTGCAATCATACTGATAACGATGACTCATGGCAGTTGTGTGCTCTTCCGTTGTGTGGGTGGGTTGGCCCTTCGTATGCGTTTGCACCATGTTTGGCTACCCTTTTTGTACATACATTTCTATCGTCTTAATTGAGCGGCAGAGCTCTTGCCTTTATTCTCAAAAAAATTATCTGCAAATCTGGAACATGGCCTTCACATGCAGCAGGATGATGTCAAATGACTAGACAGAAAAGCATAATTGGTCAAGTTGTCTTGCATAAACTAAACTGCCGACGCAACATTTGAAAGCACAGCAGGCCCTGAAATGAGCAAGCAATGTACAAAAAACACAACTTGAAGGAATTGTAAATTGTCCAGGTGCTATCATGCTTCAACTCGCTCGCTATTGTTTTTGTCTCACTGGCAGTGGCCATTTGCGGCTATCAATATAAAAAGTATAGCGTGCACAGATATTAAATTTGTTACATAAGCTCACATGTGTAACTTTCTAAGATGAACAATAGAGCACGCCTAACGAAAAATATTTACAAGGACTGCAAACAGAATGTACAAAACCAAAAGGCCATAAGCCAGTGATTTGTCAGTGGAGTTCCAAAGGTTCACAGGGCTAGAGTCTTCCAAATTGAGCTTAAAAATTAGACAGGCCAACGAGGATATATCAAAATATTAGATTAACAACTTGTTGGTAATTGTCAAAATCAAAATCAACTATATTTCCAAGATGCACATGTTGACTACCATGAACGCTGCCTATACTAATAGGAGCCCAATGGACCAAAATCAGATTGACTCTGTATTCTTAGATATTCAGTCTTCCCTTGAATAGATAGCATCTATTTCCTTTCAACTAAAATGTAAAGTGCCGAATTATATAAAGTACTAAATAACAAGGCAGTTCAATTTACCTGGAATGTAAAAAACTCAAGTAGGGGAAGACATCATAGTAGTGGTACTCAGGGTTGCTTAGTTTCTTGAGCCGCCTTTTTAGCTCAAACATGTAGCCACTGCCATCGTTGCCCAGCAAGAGAGAATCCAAGCCCTCAGCAAATGCAATAACGACCGAACCATTCAGAGTAAGCGAGACGGCTCTATCTACCCATCCCATAGACCCATCCAGATTCACCTTTCTCGCCCACAAGTGGAGGGTTGAATCGTTAACGTCGGCCAACCCCAGCGAACCATCCTCCATTGTCATGAGCACAGGCCGATACATGTAGATGGATGGTGGCAAGCTAATCATAGTCATGCAGTGCTTTTCCAAATCATACTTGAGAATTCCAGTTCGGGTACCTGATGAGACTAAGAAGTAGATTTGGTCTCCAACAAGGGCCCCACGTTTTGCCCACACGTTGTATTTTTTGCGGCAGCTGCACGGAGACCGGCGCGCTCCATGCTTCAGATTCAGACGAGTACACCCATGCACGGATATTCTTGGTGCCTTCCAGTGATGAGCTGCTCACAAAGACCACAACGAAAGGGCCGCCGTGGCAGGCACGGTGGTTGCAGCCTGCCGCCGCACAAAGAACCACGCCAGAGCGGCCAAAGCGGCGAAATGAGTCCGGGTCAGGATCGGCGAACAGCTTGTGGTCGCCGGTGACAGGGTCCCACACGGCGAGGGCTTTCCCTCTTGCCAGCACCTACCGAGTCGAGGAGGACACGGCCATGGCGGCAGTCGAGAGCCCGGCATCCGAATGGTGGCCGGTGGAAAGGGACGCCCTTTGTGATGTTGACGAAGGGGCTGGAGTACTTGGTGTAGCTACCACATACGAAGCCGAGGAGCGGAGGTGTTCGATGGAACTCGCGGTACCGGTGGGGAAGGTGGAGTCGGACAGGATACGGCGCCAGAGCTTGCAGACGAGGGAGGCGCGTACGAGGCACGAGGGGTCGTCGGGCGGGAGACGGAGGAGGATCTCGGTGATGGCATCGTCAAACAGCTCAGGAGGCGGCGGCGCCGCCGCCATGGGCGGGGGCCGTGCGAGGCCAAGGCGAAGGCAAAGCGACCTGATCGACCTGATCATGTGTTCGTGTCTCGGCTCCGGTGCGTGTGCATCTGTCTACGTATATATTTGGGCATGCAGTCTGGGCCGTGAGACCACCACGACGCCCGGTATTTTGGCCCGGCCCAATCATGTCGCGACCCGGAGGAGCACGAATGCACGATCGATGTACTGAAGCTGAACACAGTCAGGTTCAGATACAATCCTAGCTCTCTCAAAAGATGCAGTCCTAGCTGGCGATGGAGTATGGACACCTTTGTCCAAGTTGAACGAAAACTGAATGATTCAGAAGCAAAACAGTGTATATTCAGTTCCTAGTGGCCATGCCATGTATGGACTGAGAAATAATTCATGAGCCAAAATAGTAACTGAATAAAATAGGTTGATGTGCAGAACACTAATTGAATAAGATAACTAGTAGTCTAGTACTATTCTCACTTCTCACTGAATCTTTCTCAAGAGAAAACAAAGGACTAGACACCAGCGAGCGTCAGCTCTGCAAGATGGTCGATTTGGTGAACTGTTCAACAGAAGAATACAAAATGTGGGGCGGCTGGAGAAGCATCAACACCGCGTAGTGATCCTGGAATAGGATTGCCTCTTAAGATGATCACTGATCGAGCCCCCCAGTTGATGGCAGTGCACCTCTAGCACAAGCTGAAAATCAAACTATAAATGTCATAACCATGCTTAGATTAGCAATCAAAGATGCATGAGCCAAACGAACAACATGCTGAGACTTGAGGTTCACAAATTTCTGTTTTTGGCAAGGTGTTCAGATTGGCTTCACAAGGGTGGAAACAAGAAAATAGATCAACAACATCGATCCTCTGCAATATTGCTTTTGTGCTATGCCTATCTATATAAACTCAGTGTAACTTCTAACTTATCTGAACACATGTTGTATTCCTTCTATCACAACAGAAAAAGTTTCACAGATAGACTGACAACCTATCTTACTAGAAGTATGAGTTCTCTTTGACTAGTTCATAGTGGCTTAGTAATTCTTACAATACCAGCACTGTTTGGTAATCATTGCTCTTATAGTCTTTGTCATCTTTGGTGCCATTACTATATTAGTGATGTCGTTAAACAGTGTCAACAATGATCAAGTGCTTGGAGTTGGCAAAAACAAGAAAGGAAAAAACAAAAATGGGCTCAAGGCCAAGGTATAACCATAGGGTCATTTTTCGTTTGCACTCAATATACCATAGAGTGTGAGAGTGATTTAGGCTCGATAATCGAACTACGAAGAGGATAAATACTTCAGAAACTTCGATCAAGTGCCAATAGGTCTAACATTCATGTCAATGCATTTAGGATCTAGTGTGCTAACTTTTAACCCTTGAAAAATGCTTTAGACACAATGCTAACACACGTGCACATGGAGTACACTTTCTATGGGCAGCAAATGGGAAACAAGGGTGAAGTGAAAGAATTGAGAAAAGCTGTCGGTGGTGCACTAGAAGTTGGGTCGGGTGCGTCTGATGTAGCCGACCATACATGGGGTGATGGTTGTCACATCGGATGCAGGGGCGTGTCCGTTGGCTACCCGTCAGATGTGACAAGTGCTGATTTTTTGGTTCTGGACCTTATGCGTGCATTTGGTGAAGTGCCAACCGAGTGTACCCTATGATTGTTGGATCATTGGATGCGTCAGGTGCGAGGCACCTGTGCGCAGAGCAGGCAGTGGGATGTCAGTGGATATCCAATGGATACCCTCTAGTTCAAAAAATGAAGTAGGAATTCATTTTTCTCACCAAAATTTGAATTCTAATTTATGTGCTAAAAATCCATGGATGTCCAACTTCCACCTATACGGTGTGGCCGATGCCACTTTAATAGCGCATGTGGGATCTTTGTGACCGTTGTGGATCAACGGGCGTAGCTTAAACCAGCATCACGCGGCGGGCATCCGCGCATCGGATGCTGGGCATCGGTGCGTCTAGTGTTTGAAAATCAAGCCTAATGGCTAGTGGAGCCCATGGCTCCCTATATATATGTTTTGGCCGGCTCTTGGGGATCTCTCTTGCACATTTGAATCATTAACATTTCTTGATCCTAGAGAACTCACTCCCACTCACTCCATTGCTTGCTTGTGCATTTCTTGGTGAGATTTGATAGAGATCTTAGTGCATTGGTTGCTTGTTGCATCTAGTGACACTTGAAGATTATTGTGGTCGGTGGACTTCTTATTACTCATGGAGAGTACCGCCCATAGTCTGCTTGGAGGTTGTTGGAGGCGTTGGCAAGAGAAGGTTAATGTTCTTGGCCACCTCCCGGTGATTTGTGAGGGGTTTTTGGGCTTCCCCATCGGAGTGACAAATTTCTACTTTAGTGGATTGCTCGTGTCATTGAGTATGACAATTGTGAGTGGTGACTTGCGGTGCCTTGCGGGGGAGCATGGCTTGCGGGGCCTCACCGAAGGAACTTCGAGGTGTCGTTGACACAATCGAGAGAATAGCTTGTCGGTGCACAAGTGAACTTCCGTGAACAAATTGACTTGTCCATTGTCTCCATTGGTGATTGGCTTCATATTGTTGATTGTGATTGTATATCTCCATTGGTGATTGGTTCATTGCCTTGACGGTTTGGTATAATAAGTGCAATCCCCTCTTGAAATTACATTTGATTCATAAATCGTGCTTGTATAGCATAGTTGCTTATATTGTTGTAGATATCTAGTTGAGTAGTGAATTTTAGAGATTTCTATCTTGCTCATTTAGTTGGTATTTTAGCAACATAGCCCTTGAGTGAATTAGTGATCATAGTAACTAGAATTGTGGATAGGCGGTTTGCAACCCTTGCGAGCTAAGCAAAATTGCATTACGTCATTTGTTTATCTAATCAATTTTCTTTAGAGCCTTTGTAGAATTTTTTTAATAGGCTATTCACCTGCCTCTAGCCATGTAGGAGCTTTCACCTAGACACTACCCCTTCGGCATGGCTTTACTAGCACTCCCATGATAGCTAGGGTCATGCACAAGGCGTGACGCAAGAAGACAAACTCCTCCCAGGTCTCCAAGGGCATGAGGGCTGCTAGGACGATGTGTTAACCTCCCCCGGGTGGCGTCCCCTCACAATGACTCTAAATGATGTGCCGGAGAGGATTGGTCCAAGACGACTAGTCCGAAGACTTAGATGTTACGGCAAAGTGACGGCACAACACCTAGAGTTTCTTTTTGATGCCGGGAAACTCAACGGTCCACTAGACGCCATTGCAAGACCTTCTAGACTATGGTTCATGTAGACCATAGACTTATCCCCCCATCCACCATATAACCGACCTACCTTAGAATATAAGGAGATGTTGGATCCTAAAGAGGGGAAGGAGTATCCACAAATGATCACTCGAGGATCGCTCACTCCATTCGTCATTTCATCCTGTTCTGCCTAGTACTAAGGGTAGAGCAACCCAAAGAGGGGCACCAAAAGCACCTCCACCGCTATTGCCGTCTTCCTCCTCTCCAACGAAGGTAAGACTCCACCAGTGGCGAGACAACCTTAAGATTAGCTTCAAGCTGACCCCCTACCAATTCTCTTCCTACACTTTGTTGTAGCCCATGATTCTAGGTGCTCTTGAGTATAAGGATAAGCCTGTCCTCTCTATGATCCTTGAGTGCAAGGATAAAACCATTTGGAGATATGCACTCTAACACCAACTCGAACAATTATGCTTGTCGTGATTTCAAACTCATGATAACTATTCTAGGTGGTTCAAGATGCGCTCGGTGGTGTCTTCACTCTGAGATAGGTATTATCTGGATCTCTATAGTGCACCGAGCCCAAATGCTTTGTTGGGCTGATGACATAAGTGGTTCTACCTCCCCAACATGATCTTGGTGTTCCCACCCATTATTTTGTGAATACACTAGGCACGCAGTTATTGTGGTTGAGGTTCCTGATTGCGATGGGGTAGGGGAACTAGCAATACTTTTCTACCTTAGGCAGAAAGGCTTGACAAGTCCGAAGGTGATTTGCACTGTCTTGAGCCATTCGGTTCTACCTTGGAGGAAGGAAGCACATGGGTTTTTGAGGGTACAAAGGACTGATGATCCGGTCTTCATTCCCATGAGTTAGCTTCGCACCTAAGATATGACCGTTGTGAGGGCAACACATGACATCATCATCCTCCTTCCTATTTTACATTCTGCGTATTAATAATATAATATAGATTTGAAATCTATAGTATCTACATTAAATGAGCTAGGCGTTACACTATCTGTTAGATCTTGAAAACAAATCTATGAGCTGTTGCTTACCAAACAACCAGCCAATTCCAGCCTACGGTGGATGCCAGCTAGCATATCAGTGCATAGGAATATTAGTATAAATACCCATTGTTGAAGCAATCCTTTGCGTTGATAGATCAAAGCTAAGCATAGGTAGATTGTAGCCAGCCTCAAAAAAAATGGTCGACAAAACCTATTACTATGATGTCGGATGAGGAGGTAAAGGAACCAACTACTCTAGATGAGGAGGAGGATCTTGAGGCATTAGCGAAAGCTGCCAGATTGGCTCCCGATGGATGGACCATGGAGGTCTACCGCTGAAGATGGCAATATTATTCGAGTAAGTTTCTCAAACAATAGGAATAGTTCTTGCATATGATTCAACATGTAATTGTGTCATATGGAATGTTGCCTATTACAAAAATTTCCTATTATTCAAATTTATGAATATCCTTTGAACCTTTGAACTATTTTTCAAGCAGTACTATACTTCCCCCATATCAAATTACACATTCACCACGCAGTCGGAGGTACTGGAGCACCTTTTTCTAGGATAGACGAGCATATCCTGCAATCGAAGGAACATGGTGCAGAAAACACACTTGAGGTGCCTGACTACACCTTTTTATGTATGACCAACCTTTTCATTTTAGATGTGTTATTAAAATTCTTTGTCTGTTCATTATGCTTGCATATCTAGACAAAAGATGAATGGCTGCCAAAGGGGTGGTTGATGGAGATAAGAGCTGGTGGAGAGAAAATGGACAAGATGTACAAGGTATATAGCCACGAGTTTAGTTAGTTGGTACCATTGCTATATTATATTTGTGTTTCTTGTTTTACTTTACTTTGACACTATCAGAGTAACTAATAATTGCAATTGAAGAAGTTATCTATTACTATAGTGTTCTTCTATCTGTACGTGAGTTCTTGCATTCAAACAAGAAGCTTAGTAGATACGAATTCTTACAATCAATAAGCAAATACATTGAACATGTTTTTGAATTATAGAATAGGATGGTATGGAGTAGCTAGATTCTGAGTACATAATTACACCTAGTGAGGAGTAAATTAGAGTAGAGGTAACAAATATCACCTATGAGATCATTGTAATTTTTATATTCATAAAATTAACTACTATTTTTATTTATGAAATTAATAATATCTTAGTTATTTGTATGTTATGTAACACATGCTCCTCATGAATACAACATAATACTTTAGTGGAAACTAATATATTGTATATATTTCTATCTATTGTCCATATTGGTACCAAGAAACGTATTATGAATGAAGGCATGTATATATATGTTATTTTCATGTATTATAAGTAATGGAATTATAACTTTGTGTTACTAATGATTTTAATATGTACACCAATGGAAACTGTTGATAGTCCTTATGTCTTCATTGTAGTTTTATGTCCACTCAACCACTGGTGTGCGATTGCTATCAAAGCAAGATGTACTACTCTATACCAAAGAGGGAAAGGTCTCTGGGTTCAGCACCCATGAACAATGTGACACAAGTTCTAAAGATAATGTATGACTCTTGCTAGGACTTCTTCAACTCAAATAACACATTACATATCATGAGTGTTTGCTGTTTTTCCTATTTATGATTTTTTTATATTTGTAGATACTTGCAGAAGTGGACTTGTGGCCAAGTAAATTGCCCAAAGGTTGGGTAAAAAGAAGTAGTATATAGAAAAACAAAGGAAGGATTGATCAGGAAAGATCCGGTAAATAATATGGCTCATGAATGATGTACCATTGAATAAATGAATATTGCTTGATTTAGGATTTAATGATTATTTTTTTCTCATCATGCAGTATTACACGGATCCTGTTAGTTCCTACACATTCCGCACAACTGAAATCTGCATTATCCTTCCTGGAAACTGGAAATCTACCCGAGGCGTTCATTTATTCAAAAGACCAGTGTTCATGATCTATACTCCTTTGAAATATCAACGGATCTGGTAATTGTTCTCTTGGTTTTATGCTTATCTTTTTTGGACGCCTCTCATCTTGGTACAACTGTAGCATCTATTCGTACATACGCACGCCTACCCATACAACACAGCACACTACTCACACCACCCATGTACAAATAAACCTACAACTACACTCGGATCTGAAGACCACGTTCTTCTTGGGATCACCAAAAATCCTCTAACTCCGTGGCGACGGGCACGTCATGAACAGTCAAGCAGAGATTCTGGGGGGAAAACCCCGGTGCAACACTTGGTTCAATCCACTAGGATTCGAACGTGGGCGGGTGCGCTCCACGACAGGAGACATCGCACTGCGTGTGTGTCTGCTGTTTTATGTTTATCTAGTGAAAGTCTGCATGACAAACTTTTTTCCTAGTTGCTTGCATTTTGGAATTATCATGCAAAAATCAATGGTAGTGAATTTTGTTTCCTTGCCACTTGATTCAAACAAATATCTTTCCTAACTTCCAAATGGTTTCGTATCTGCTGTTCTTTTTTCCCTAGTTTATTTGACCAATACCATCGGCAAAAGTAATTAGAAAATAATTATTGATGGACTAACAATGTTAAGATAATCAATTTCTCTTAATGATTTGCAGTGCTAATTTTATTTATGGCCTTGGTTTTTTGGTAATTTGGGACAATATTTCTTATACTTTCCACTCACAAAAAAAAAAAAAAAAAAACGTTCTTGACAAGTTTGCTTCCAAAATTTCTGGTATTAAACAATACAACCTTAAATTATTTAGGTTTTGAATACATATATGGTAAACTTCCAGAACTTTACGTATATTATAAATTATAATACAGATTCAAGTAGTCAATAGTATATATATGGAAGAGCATATATATATATATATATATATATATATATATATATATATATATATATATATATATATATATCATACTGCACAAAATCAAATCTAATGACTATAAAGAGCAGCAGTGGAAAAATACAGAGGTAATTCTAGTATATAATTGATTAATTTTTCTTTTCTTTGGCAGCATGAAAGTTTGCGTAGTAGATTAATAATACATGAGAAGCCTTATCAGGAGCCCACAAGATCATCTCAGTCACAAGGATCGAAAATAGAACATCAAAATATAGATGACTGTAAGTTCCTGCATTTATTGTTATTATCATAAATTTTGCACAGTTGTGTGCACACACCTTCTCATTTCTTTTTTTTGTTGGCATTGATGGAATATGTGTTATCACAAAATTTTATGAAAAACACCCATGGTTGTTTTCTAATTTTCTCTGCAACAATAGATACTGAAATATATTATCTTACATGGAAGTTTTAAATCTGATGTGCTTAGTTTGAGATAAAATAGGCAAGATTATAATTTGGTCTTTAATTATTTGGCTTGTATTGTGACTTTTACTCAATTTGTAAGCACCAATTAAGTAAGCAAAGATCGATTTACTTTACGAATAAAAGTTCTAAGAGTATTGCCAGTTAGATGATTGACCTCACCAAATGCCCATAATCCTTAGCATGCATAGCACACAATGCTAGTTAATATTAATATTCTTAGTTGGTATACTGTTGCACAACACTAAGTTCATCTTTGACCACCTCTTAAATCTCATGTGGAATTTCTTTTGAATCCAAGTCAAATTGGGACAGAAGGGATGGCCCTGGTTACTTAGTGATTACCTCTTTTTAGTGATTAACCATGATCCTTATCATGCATAGCACAAAATACTAGTTAATATTGATATTCTAATTTGGTTTATTGTTGTGCTACATTAAGTTCATTTTTCACCTCCTCTTATATTTTCTCATGTGGAATTTCATATGAATCCAAGTAAAATTGGGACAACATGGATACCCCTAGTTATTTTGTGAATACCTCTTTAGTCATAAACCGCAATCTCAAGATACAAACTTGTGTGGTTGATTAGATGCATCTAACCTTCTTGACTGAAACACATGCCTCAATAGAAAGTTTGTTTACATATGGGACTAGGTAGCACACATCAATACGGATTTGAATGGTGTAAGTTATTACACATATGTGGTTCTATTTAAACAGATATGATTACTTTATCATTATTTACTTGTTGTGTTTTTCCTTCCATTGCCCTGATAGATAATTATGTTTTTTATGCTAGCAAAAGATGGTGATACCTCAGTTGGCTCAGATTCACCAAATATGTCTGAAGAAGAAAACGAAGAAAATATTAGCAACAAGAAGGCTTCCGGGAAAAAATGCGCCTAGCTCAACGAACACCGTCAGTCGTCCATCAGGAAGGCCACCTCGATTCAAGATTAAGGAGGTGTGGACAATCAGCATGCAAACTAAAGAAACTTCTCGTGCGCTATAAGCCAATAAAATTTTAGCAACACTTATGATTATGGTTTGTTTTTTTATTGTATTGTCGTTACCAAATAATAATTGATTGCGAAATCAAAACTTGTATTAGCTCCTGCGAGGATGCACAATTTGTTATCGTTTATGCTTCAAATTGCACTGAGTGCCAATAATATATATTTTTTTTAATATATTCCAATTTTTTAGAAGAATATATTCCAATTCATAACTTTGTGTTCAACATATTTCATAAGCAATCCCATGCGTTGCAATAGGATAAAAAGCAATCAAAATATATGTTTGTTGATAGATGTTTATTTTATAATTTACTCAACGATGTCCATGTCAGCGATAATTATAAATTAATATTGGTAATAATATGAGAATTCTCTATTAAATCTATATCAATCTAAAGTAGATTTTTGAAATATTTTCTCTCATTGTAAAGTATGTAAATGTTTGCTCATGAATATAGCATAACTTTAGTTTTCACACAATCCATGTGTCGGTAGAGTTATATATCATGTTTCATGATTTCCTTTGAGGACCCATGAAAATATTATACCTAATCTATACCTACTAATAAAGCGAGTAAATTTCAGTCCACCAAAATTTTTGGTCCGTGTCTACCATAGGTCTCGGTCTCTTTATCGACTCAACTGTCAGGCTGTTGACTCCGCCGATCTTCTTCCCGTGTCCCACTATATACGTTCGGATTGTTTCACGTCCGATCCAAAGCCATCTATCATCCGGGAGTCTCAGCTTCGCCGTTCCGCCTCGGTCGAGCTTGTAGACGAGGTGATCGCACTCGACGGAGCATGGTGCCGTCTGCGATGATTCTCTCTCGACAAACTCCGGCAGGAGCTCAACGCCGTCGGCCGCTAATATGGTCGGAGAGCTTAAAGTAGCAGACAGGCAAGAAGGTGAGGAGGAGGATGAGGCGAAGAAGCTGGTGTAGAGGACGAACGAGATGAAGAAAGACAAGCTGCGATGGAGGCCGAGGAGCAGAAGACCAAGTGCGCGCTCTCGACGCCAAGCTGATGGCCACCGGGAACATCCTGTACGATTCCGTGCCCGTCGGCGCCGACGAGGCCGCCAACATGACCCTGCGCGTGTTTGGAGACAGGAGGACGGAACAGAACCTGATGAACCACGTGGAACTCTGTGCGGCGCTAGACATCGTGGACTTGAAGAGGGGCGTCGCAGCCGCCGGCGGGAGGGGCTACTACCTCAGGAAGTATGGCGCGACGCTGAACAACGCGCTGGCCTTCTTCGGCAAAGCGTTTCTGCCACGGCGAGGTTACGAGGAGATCCGGATGCCTCAAATGATGACCAATGAAGCCATGGCCAAGTGCGCTTATAATCTGTCTGCACAATAAGAAAATCGTGTGGTTTCATCACCAGAAACATTGATTCGATCAGTTACATTGCACGGTTCTTTTACATATTATGTATAGATATAATCGACCTATAATCTTGCACAGAAAACTGGAAGCAACAAACTGCTGGTATCGTACTCGAAGTTCAGAGCAGGGTGCTCGATTTGTTCTTGATTGGGTGGGTTTAGGGAGGAACGAGCAGTTCAGTTCACGCGGTTCATCTATGAAACTGAACCAATGACGTGAGCTGATACTGCAAACCTACATGTGAACTGATCCGGAATTGCCAAAGAAATCATCACGAGACAAAGACACAGACACCCCCTCAATTCATCGAGTTGCTCGGCATGCACCACTGACGTAGCAGAGTGACATTTTACTTGACTGTCTAAACACGAATATTGTGAACATAGATTATATATGCAAATAGATATAGTCGACCAACAGTAAAGAGCAAATATACAAAATTCTAAGACCATGAAAATTGTTTATTTCTTGAAAAATATTTTTACATTGTTATGTTAGTGTATTTTTTTCTCCTGTTGCAATGCACGGACATTTTTGCTAGTATTTGTTAATTAGAGAAAGATCATAAAAAAGAGTCATATTAGTATATTCATATATTCACAGTAAAGTTCGCCGTGCACTGTAAAGAATCCTACAACTTGTCATCGATGTAGTCATCTAAACAACTTGCGGCTCAGAGATTTATTTAACTATCATGTCATCTATCCCAATACATGTCGGGGTCATACGTCGTAGCATTGATGGACACATCTTGTAGTCGGACTCTATATCATCATTAGACAGATGGTATTCTCAAAATTTGTGGTTGACGAGGACACGATCTCTGGCAAAGAAAACCAGAAAGATTTACAGCGAACAAATTTTGTGTCCGACGAGGACAAGATCTCTGTGGGAAAGACCCAACTCGTGCTCCCTGGGTGGGCATAGCTGGGTGAGCGTTTTACTTTGCTATCTGTAAGTGCCTCTCGTATTTGTCAAGCTACAGTGAACTTCTGTAATTTCGTTGCTATGCGTAATGAAATTCGGGTTAGCCGTTTTGGAAAAAAAAAAAGATCTCTGTGGGAAAAAGAAAAACAGTCAGAAAATGTTTATGGAGAAAAATAGAACCTACCACTAAAACTGCTAAGATTCTGCTCTATCACACCCTTTAGTTGAGTCTTCACAACATCTGGCATTGGAGCGAACCAAATAGATTCATAATTTCCTATTTCATAAACAAATGTCCGACTAAACATCATTGCTCTAAACATTCAGAGTTTATAGATCGACCTTTTGGAAATAAGTATTTTGTCTCCCTACCCTGAATATTCAGATAAAACTTTGAACTGAAGAAGAAAGATTCCATTCCTTCACAAATCTTGGAAATATAAATCTACAAGACTATGTAATGGAGCATCAAAGTTCATGCATACTGCAAATTCTTTTTTTTTTTTTTTTGAGACTGGGTATAGCCCGTTTTTATTAAGCAGAAGGGAATGATCAATAGACCTACACATATTCGAAAACAAACGGCAACTAGGTAACACCATGGTTACCAACATCACACCCCCTAGACTACTGAATTTGCTTAAAAGGATTACATGATAAACTGCATATTCATCCATCTATTAGATAAATCAAATTACATAGTCTAGATGTATATATTGATTGCATAATGTAAATTTGAATCCGGCGACACTAAGATTCTGGTCCTCTCTAAGCTATGGCTATCCACGGAGCATTGTTAGATGCGCAAAGTAGAACCTAAAGATTCATTAAAAAAAGACAATAAATGTGACATGTATCCCCATACCCTCCTCCACGCACAATAGACATGCATAGATTCCTTCAAAAAGAGCCCTGCGCATCCAACACACACATATATTTACACTCTCCGTGTTTGTAAAAAAAGTCGTTTAGGATAGTGACACGGTCTCCAAATTAAAACACAACTTTAACTTTTTGTTATTATAAAAATATATATGGAAATATGATATATGTATAGTTTTATGAAAGTATTTTTTAAAACAAATATATTCATGTAATTTTCATGTTAACAAACTCTATAATTTAAAAGTTATTGATGATTTGTATTCCCAATGTTTGACCCAAGTCTTGTCCAAAAACGACTTGCTTTACCCGTACTAAAGGGAGTATTTGTTATGACTCTTTCAAATTCAGGCGCAAGACATAATGGATAATAGAGCTCATCTTGAGAAAAGACCAACTAACCAAAGCTACTCAACTTCTACTAGGATAGAACCTGTTGTTCTGCTAGAGCACCCATTTGCAAGGAAAAAAAAAAACTAGAACATAAAAACAATAAAGAAGCGAACAGTTCTTTTTTTTTTTAAAACAAATATTTTAGACTCGGCCTATTGCAAATGTCCAATATTTTTATATAGTACTAAACATAGATCTTAGTAGAAAATATATGGAGGGAAGTGAGGATGTCACTTCTTATGAGTACGTGGAGACCGCCGCCGCCATGGCTTCTATTCCTCCGAAGTCATATTCTGCATAATAGTTAGAGCAAAACATTATTTCACAAATTGCTCTATTGTGATGAATAGACAGCATCCTAACTTGATTATTTCACAAATTCCTTTATTTTGATGAAATAAACAACATCCTTATTTAATTATAGTCATTGTGCATGGATGTTATCAGAAAGAAGGCAAACATATAGGATTATCCATACAAAAGCACTTGTTGGAACTTGGAAGGCCCATAGAAGCACATGAAGTTCTTAGTTTCCCATAAATAAAGGAGGTGGCGAGGGTTTCCTACCATCGATCTAACGACGAGGTCAACAAGATGGAAGTGGACACCATGCCAATTGAATCGCCTACACCGCATTGCTTGTAAATTAACGTGAATTTTGCTATGATATTTCAATGCAAGTCATCAGTTAATATGAAATGCAGTTCAGATGAAATTGAGTTTGATGATCACCGTGTCGGGTGAGCCGCAGTCCTGCTGGAGCACGACGGCGTACTAGAGGACACAGTTTTTTTTTTTTTTTTGAGAAACCACCGCTTTATTCATATAGCATGGTTTACTGAATTACAAACGCCGTCTGGCGGCGTCGAAAACCGACATACCTGCCTTTGGGTTCGAAAGAATCAAACTTCTAGCTATTACATGGGCGTCAACGTTGGCGCTCCTATTTTCATGAACAAAATCAACAGCTATGAAGTCTAGAGTTCTAGTCTTGATTTCTTTTACTATCTGGCCATAGGAGCCCATCCCCGGCCCCTGCAAACTCTTAACAACATTTGCACAATCTGTTGCTAGTCTGATCGATGACAGCATCAAGTCGCTAGCGAGATCCAGGCCCTCCCTGCAGGCAAGAGCCTCAGCGGTTTCCGGCTCTGAAATTCCATCGATTACTAGGCCTGAAGCTCCCAGGAAAATACCTTCATGATCTCTAGCAATTGCCGACACAGCAGCCCTCCTCGAATTTTTGGAAAGAGCCGCATCCACATTGATTTTCATGCGACCAGTCCCCGGTGGTGTCCAGCGTCGAGCTCTGGGCTGAGCACCCTGAGTTGACGGTCTCGAGTTCTTTGGCTGGACAGCTTCCAGATCCTCACAATACCTTGTTATAAACAAGTGCGTTGAAAGTGGACTCTGGAAACTGTTTTCATGGATCGGCTTTCTCCCGGACGTGCGGATCGCCCACAACGTTACCGACACCCTCACGGCTTCAGCGTGAGATAGAGTATCAAACACGCTGTGACCATATCCTAGGGTCGGTGTCTTGAAGCTCACTTAGAAACTCAACTGTCTCCCTCCTTCTCCAAAGCCCAAATGCATTTAGCTATGTGACACTCCAAAGAAAGAATGTTTCCAAGAATCGTTTGCACCACGGATGGAGCAGCTAGCATGGTCTGCCATGTTTACGTGGTGGAGCACGCCCGTAGATGGTAAGGAACTTTTTGACAGCCTCCAAAGAAAAATACTAACTTTCGGAGGAACTTTAACCTGCCATAACGCCTTCCATTCGCTTTCTGATTTATTTTTATTTGAAGTTGTAGCATTGTCAGAGAGCAACCGCCTATGGCTTAGCATCCTGTCTGCTGATCGGACCGTGAAAATTCTAGTCTTCTCAAAATGCCATGCCCGTAAATCCTCTTGAGACACGAGGCTTAGTGGAATGTTCCTTACAGAATCCACATCCATTGGAGATAAGAACCTCTCGTAGCTTTACCAGGTCCCAAGATCGAGTTGAGTGATCAATCAAGTCACTAACCAATTGAGGCGGGTTAGGGTCTCTTCCTGGAACCGGCCGCCGTAGGCTGTCAGATGGAATCCAGTCCATGTCCCAAATAAGAGTAGTATTCCCTGAGCCAATTCTCCTGATTAACCCCAACTGCATCACTTCTCTTCCATCGAGGATAGATCGCCAGATTTTGGAAGGTGAAGATCCAAGTCTAGCATCCAGAAACTCGTTACGTGGATAATAAACACTTTTAGAATCCACGGCACTTTCGGAGATGTTGGGTCTTGCGGCTGCGCCATGCTTGCTTTGCAAGTAGCGCCAAGTTGAACATCTCGTAATCTCTGAAGCCTAGGCCACCCATAGATTTAGGCATTATCATCTCATCCCATGCTACCCAACATGTTTTCCTCTTTCCCTCCTTGCTGCCCCACCAAAAATTTCTAACCAAACTGGTCAAATGGTTGCAAAGGCCTCTCGGTAGCTTGAAACAAGACATAGAGTAAGTAGGGATTGCTTGGACAACCGACTTGATAAGAACTTCTTTGCCGGCTCCAGCTAAACATTGTTCCATCCACCCTTGAATCTTACTCCACACTCTGTCCTTGAGAAATTTAAAAGCCCCATTCATTGAAGATCCAACGTCTGAAGGCATTCCCAAGTATTTTTCACTAATACATTCATTGTAGACATTTAGCACTGATTTAATCTCCTCTCTAGCCGTGGACGACACTTTTTGGCAAAGTGTATGGAAGATTTGTGCTCATTGATCTGCTGTCCCGAGGCATCACAATACTTTTGCAAAATATCTTTCACCATGGCCGCACTTTCCAAGTTTGCTCTGAAAAACAGCAGGCTATCATCCGCAAAGAGTAGGTGGCTAACCATCGGAGCTGATGGTGCAACCATAATTCCATTGAGTGCTGATGACTGAACTCGAGAATTTAAAAGGCACGAAAGGCCCTCTGCTGCTAACAAAACAAATATGGAGAGATGGGATCTCCCTGGCGAATGCCTCTAGATGGTTTGAACTGCTCCAAACAATTTCCATTCAGCATAACTGAGAAGGAGACCGAAGTAACCAACCTCATAATAAGCCGAACCCAAATTTGATGAAAACCCAGCTTGGCCATAATAGCTTGTAGGTATGGCCACTCAACTCGATCGTAGGCTTTCTTCATGTCGAGTTTTAAGGCACAACATCTTTGATCCGTGGGTTTCACCTGCTTCATAAAATGCAAACATTCATAAGCAGTAATGATATTATCAGTTATGAGTCTCCCAGGAACAAAAGCCGATTGCTCCTCTGATATGATCTCTGGCAACACCACTTTGAGCCTGTTTGCTGCTACTTTGGAAACAATTTTGTAAATGACGTTACACAGACTTATTGGTCTAAACTGCCCCAGCTCCTCCGGTCTTGCAACTTTTGGTATTAGCACAATTATCGTGTCATTAATAACCGTTGGATCATCTTTTCCGGTCAGAACGGCCAGTACTGCTGCAGTGACCTCTTTCTTACAAAGATCCCAGTGACGCTGGAAAAAATGGGCAGGGAACCCATCTGGTCCTGGAGCCTTTGTTGGGTACATTTGGAATAGAGCTTCCTTGACCTCCTTCTCAGAGAAGGGTGCAATGAGAGCCTCATTCATCTCTTGTGTCACCTTCACAGGAACTGTACTCAACACTTCATCAATATTACTAATTCCTTCTGAAGTATAGAGATTCTTATAGAAAGAGGTTGTTAACTCACTCATTTCACGTACTTGAAGTCAGATCACCATTTGGTTTTCTCAAAGCTTTAATCATGTTTTTCCTCCTTCTTCGGCTCGCTTCGGAGATGAAAGAATTTGGTATTCTTATCTCCTTCGACAACCACTTTGCACTCTTGAACAATTGTCGCCACATTATCTCCTCTCTATGGTGCATCTCATTGATCTTCTCAATAATTTTGAGCTCGGCATGAGAAGGTCCTGTCCTGCCTGGAAGTAGCTGTAATCTCTCCAAATCTTCTTTAAGCTTTTTTTAACTCTCTTCCAACATGACCAAAACTAACCTTCTCCCGCTTACTCGGTGGTTTGAAACACACTTGAGTTTTTGCCCTAGCTCCTCCATCGAACTAGCCTCCTTCTCTTGAAGCCAAGACTCCGGCGGTGATGATGAAAAAGAGTCGTGCTCTTCCCACATCACCTCATATTTGAATGGCGCCGACCGGTCTTCCTTCCTTCCGATGATCGCCCGGTCGGCATCTCGCCCATGATCGGCCGCCGACGCGGATAAATTACGTACATTAGCCGAGGCAAACATAGATAACCGGTCACTGTCGCGCGGGCTCCGATCGAGCCTAACCCGACAATAAACACCACCACTTACTTTCTTCTCAAAGGTCCACGACCGACCCGCGTGAATCCGATGTCCGAAAGCCACACACATCCACCATCTCCTGGAAAGTCGCCATTTGTGCCGAACTGCGTTCTTGTGCACCTACATGTTCGATTGGTGTAAAACTTCATTAAAATCGCCAATACATACCCAAGGAAGAGGGGCGATGATTTAATAAACTTGATCAGCTCCCATGTCTTGTGTCTCTCTCCCACCCGGGCCTCCCCCATACACACAAGTAAATCTCAAGGGTCGGTGCCGCCCTCCGAGACAATGGCATCAATATGATACTTTATGAATACGGTAACAAAGACACACTGCGATATTATTATTCCAAAATCCCTAAACCACCACTGCGGCCATTACTACTAACAAAGAAAAGCATTGTCATAGCCTGTGTCTTTTTAAACCCTCTACACGAGATTTATGAACTTGAGTTTCTAAAACACATAAAATTGTAGGGGTGGCCTTCTTCGCAAACTTCGCGAAGCTCTTTAATCGTCGCGGCGTTGCCAAGGCAGCGGCAGTTCAACTCAAGCAACTCATTGCTCTGGCGAGTCTCCTCTAGGGGCTTCGCCTCTCTTGCTTCATCATTGAACAACCGCCCCTCCTGAATTTCTTTCTCTCCCTTGGAGATTTATAAATCGGGGAGGAGGCGGCACATCCATCCTGACTTGTGGCTCCACCACCGCCGCCGGCTTGATTGGGCTAGTGGCGGTGTCATTGAGATCCTTGTCTTCCTTCTTGTCTACATCACCCGCCAGATCGCTTCCTAGAACCCGAGTTTCTTTGTTGACCGGATTCACCTTCTCCCTCCACATTGGAGCTCTACCCCCGCCTCTAGTTTGAGTTTTTCCCACCGCGGCCATGCTTAGGTGGGTTAAATCCCTTGTTCACTCTTTGCTCCATCACCCGAGTAGCTTCGGGACGCGGGGTTCCGGCCTCCAAGTGTCCCAACTTCGCAACCATCCATTCACCAAACTGCGGCTCCTCTGCGTGCGTGCTCCCCGTGCCACACTCGAGCTGTGAGTGGCCCATCAAACCACAAAAACCGCAGAAACGCGGTATCTTCTCGTACTTGACTTGTAGAAAAATCTTCTCCTTATTGTCTGGGATCGAGACACACCGACGAACAAAGCGCCCCCGCCGGCGGCAGATACACCCTAGCTCGGTGAAAATCACCGTTCCTTGTGTTTATCGCCCTCATCTCCACTTCCCGTACCTCCCCGATCTTCGCTGCTAGCTGTTTGATGATTGCTTCTGTACGGAAGAGGTGAGGGATCTTGTGTATCTGGACCCAAGCAATAACCTTGTTTGGGATGTTCCGAGGAACCGTTGTTGATCCATCAAATTCTTCAAGCATGAGCGCACACCCCGAACAACCAAGGCCCGTCCTCCATGATCTTCTTCCGATCGCCTAAGCGAGCACGGACAACAAACAAGTTCTTCTCGATAAAACGAAAAGTGACTTCCTTGGCTAGGTTCCAAGCAGACATCATTGTTGTTTCAAGCGATGTAGTACTGAAATTCTTCGTTGTCAACAATTTCGTCGCCGCCATCCACTTCACCGCCCCGGGAGGCTATCCGGACCTCCCCGCTCGACACCACGCCGTCATTCTCCGCTTCACTCGGTGAAGTTTGCTCAAAGACGAATCCACATCTAGGTCCCCATCGAGGAAGCCTTGTTGGAACTCTCCGCCGCCATGATTCGAAGAAGCCCCAAGATCCACCCGCCAAGGAGCACCAAGGCCGGGAAGTTGGGCAAGGCCAACCCCGTGATCAGCCCGGCGCCTGCGTTGGTCCGGAGTTGCCGAGGCTGAACCGATCCGCCCAGAACCCTCGTCGGCGGTTCGCCGGCGCGGTCTCTCAAACCCTAGGTCGGGGAGCCTAGGTCGGGGCATACTGGCGGTGCCTACTAGAGGACACAACGGTCGAGTGTCAAGGTGTCACAGACCCAAGATTGGGCCCATAGGGAGGCCGGCAACCCGGCCCAAGGTGGACCCCGCATGGGCGCCGGGGAGGGCGGCGAGCGCGGCGACCTTTAGCACCGCCGCCGTGCACGCCATCATCGAGCCTATCTCCGTTAAAATAAATATTAGGGAATAAATAATTAGTAAAGAAATAGATTGAGATATATTAGAAAAAGATCTACATTGCTTTGTGAAGAGGTATTCCAATCCATAACGAAACCTCCTAGGGATGACTTAGCGTGCAAGTCTTCCTCGGACTATAAATACAAGAGACCGATGTCGGTTGGGATTAATTAATAAATAATTAAAAGGGTAACACCCGACTCAGGTCTTGATCTCTCTCTCTCTCTCTTGAACCCTAGCCATCGCCGCCACCCCATGCCGTCGCCTCCACGCCGCCTCACCACCGCTAGTCGCCGCCCTCGCCACCGCATAGTCGCTGGAATCCGTCCCGGATTGTGACACTTGGTACTCGGAGACCACTTTCGATCCTTAGTCCTCACCACCGCCTTGAGGATTCAATGGGCGCCCACAGTATGCCGAGCTCGCGGCGAGATCCACGCCCGTTCAACGCCCTCCTAGAGAAGTTCGACCAGCCCGCTTCGATGGCCACTAAGGGCGACCGGACATGGGCGCCGCCGACTCCCCATGGGCGCCGCCAACGATGACGATCTTTGCCTTAGGCGCCGCCAACGGCGGCGACGCTCCCACAAAGCGCCGCTCGCCATCCCTCCACGATCCTCTACGCCTGCGAGCTACGGGCACATCCACCCCAAGGACACACCGCTATTGCGGTCCGGATCGATCGAATCCGGAGGCCACCACCGACGCTCACAAGTTTCTCGACGAAAATCTGCGCAAGAATAGGCCAATGCCTACGCCGACAAAAATCCTACTTAAACAATGGCATAGATAAGTTCCTACATTACTAGCAACGTCATCTCTAACACCGGAACACCCGGAATGCCTACGCCACTACCATCACGAGCAACACAATGGCGTCACCCGACGTCTACACTGACGCCACTGACCTCAACCTCGACGCCATGTACACCAATGGCACCAACGTCCTCGCAGATCAGGCCATCATCCACTCCACATTCAATAGGCAAGCTCATCCCAACCCCCATGGAGCAACAACCCCCCAATAGGCAAGCTCATCCTAACCCGCGAAACCCGCCACCAATACTTTTGAGGCCCAAACCACCAAACCGGGCCACGAGCAGCGTACCTCATACATGTCCCCCGCACTCCGACATGTGTCACTGCCGTCCTCGGCGCCCTGGCCGCCAAGTATTTTGAGCCGCCCACTCGACTTGCACGTCCGTCATCTTGACTCGATCGACACGATCACTCCACGTGTCCTCGCACTTGTTGATGTCCCAAGTCTCAGCCACCACGGCTGGCCACCCGGCGATCCGGTCCCTCGATCCAAGCCTCATGTCCGCCCTTCGCCGCTCCGTGTCCATCAGCATGGCATGTCCTCCTTGGTCTTCACCTCGCCGTCACCACCGTCTTCGAGCTCCACACCTTCACACCACAAGCTGAGAGACAACGTCACCCACACACGCATGTGTCGGGGTAAGGGTAACCGAGATAGAGAAAAAAAGAAAACAGAAGGAAAATGCTGAGAGTTGACAATCACTCATCACAAAAGCTAAACACAAATGGTTAGAATCAACCATGTGTTCACACTTCGACAGGAGATGCTAGAGCAACAAGAGTCTGGGAGGCAGAGATCTTTTGCAGCATCGATTAGAGGAAAGCAGTGGGGGCGGTAACAATTGAGTCAAGAAGCGCCAAGAACAAAAGAATGATTCACGAACAGATGGTGGCATGAGAAGAGTTTGCGGCGTGAAGAAAAACCCTGTTGTTTCTTTTTTTCTCAACAGATTAGAAAACCCAAGTCATATGCAAGGGTTCAAATTTACCCGGTCATTGTTTTGTTATCACTGCCACCTTTGGTGTGCAAACGTCCAACACCTTCACTATACATCTGATGCCATAGGTCAAAAGTGTATCACCGCCGAATAGTTTAGTAAACCAACGCCGACTAAAGGATCATCAAATGTAGATCGTGCTGCAAGGCAAATGTGACCATGAACTTTGGACTGATGATTCATACGCCCAAGTGACAATGGTGTTTAGCTCGACAAAGACGTCTCAGCCACTGAAGCAATGATGAACTTGCACTATAGATAGTTGGGTTGTAGTACAAGGTGATAGGTGCTAGTGACCACTACACAAGCGATTCATGTGCCCAAATGACTGTGACGTTAGCCTTGACATAGGTGAATCATTAACCAATGTGGTGGCGATGTCATCCACAACCGGTTGTTAGCCAACCATGATGACTTTGACTATCACCATTGAGTGTTTACTATTGTAGTAGTGCGGTTTCACTAAATCTTTGTGAGGAGACTAAAACCATAAGGATATGTTAATCTCAGGATAAAGACCACCCGATCAAAAGGACCCGACCAATCCCTCCTTTGTCACTCGGGGGAAATACCCATAAGGTATGCTCGCACGTACCCTACAAATAAGGATCAAGTGGAGCATGAGCACGCCCCAACCTCGGCTCAAGAGCTTGGTGGCTTTCTTGAGCATTTAGGTTCTCGGTAGACGGTAGCCCTAGCCTGATCCTTAGCCCTACTCCTTTTCCTAGTCAATGGCCAGGCTAGGGCATAGTGCCCTGAGCACCCAGAGCTCGGGGCCTCCGCGGTGCCACCCCGAGGAACAGATGCTATGCTTTTAACTACCCCTCAAACAAGGTCATGCTCGTGGCAGTACAATAAGGGACGATCTCTAACCAGCTCCTAGGCTCAGGGCTCTCAGGCCCACGCATTAGCCCCACGGTGGGCACCTTCACCGCTAAGGAAACCTCGAGAAGTTTCAACTAGAGAAGGCTAGTCTATGCTGACAAGAAGTGATAGACAAAGCGTTATTAGGATGACAACCGGATGGACTATGACAACACCAAGGTCCACCAACACTACAGCAACGCCTTACTGGACTCGGTGCACCAAGACCAAAGACTAGAACCCCCAAACCGCCTTGTACCCGACTACCTTAAAATATAAGGGGAGGTTTTGGGTCCTACAGAGGGTGCGAGGTTGATCATTCAAAGATAGATCATTCGATTCCTCACGGATTTCACTGAGAGCAGAGCCACCTTGAGGTGCCACCGAGAGATCCTCCCCATCATCTCCCACATCTCCGATGACGAGGGGAACCTCACCACCAAAGGGCCATGCAATAGCACCGAGGTATCCCTTGCCAAATCTGTCTTACACTTCTTGTTTTAACACCTCGATTTGGGTGTTCTTGAGTACAGGGAAACCACCATTGCTGGTTGTAGGGCTCTGATAGCCTGAACCAAGATAAATCATTGTCTTTTTTGTGTTCTTGAGTCCACCTAATCCACTAGAGACGCACCCTCAATTTCACTCAACAATGCAAGCCGTGGTTCTAGCCCTACCAAACTCTACAACTAGGTGCATCCTTTACAAGTTGTCATGCATCGCCTTCCCGAGAGGATAATTATTTCACTTCTACAAAAAAAAAAAATGTCGGTAATTTGTATGTTTCTAACATGTGGTTGTCATATTTTTTTGTCTTTGATTTTATAAAAGACATAGCAGATGTGAAGCAAGGATAATTTGTTCATGATTATAATCAAGGCTAATACAACTTCAATTTTGTGTGAATTTTGACCATTCATTATACAAGGATTTGATATATTAGATTGTTGATAAATTTATGGCTCAATAATTTTTATTAGTTTGTAAGTCTATTACAAGGTCTAATTCTAGCATTGTTAGTCTTGTATTCTATATAGGATTTTTTTATAGACACATGAGTGTCGCATGTGCATTTCGACTAGTTTAATAAAAATCCATATATTTATTCTAACATAACAGATTCATCATCACTTTCTATGTTACAACTTATAACAAGCCCACTCAATATATTATAGCGAGTACTTGTTAAGTATCAAGTTCATAAGACATAATGAAAAAAAAAAGTGGTTAAGTATGATACATCTCATCGTGCCCAGGCCTAGCTATAATTGTTATGTGATAGTTTGTTTTTTGGCAGCCCATGAGCATCACATCTTCATACCAAAGATTGATTAAGAGGCAAAAAGGGGGTTGAAAGCATGTTTACAATCATGGTCGTTTCACTTGGACACCAACCACATCAAGTCCAGATTCATTCTATGGTCAAACATGTATTCTTTGTAGTGCAACTATGTCACATAGAATTCCAGCTAGCATCATTATGAGTTGTTCTTCCACTTACCTACCTTAAAGATCCACAAGACAATGTTGGCTCACCCTCCTTCCTATTTTACATATATTCCATGCATTAATAATGCAATCTACATTTCAAATTAGTAGTACCTACAACACTAAATGGGCTAGGCATTACACATTGTGAGTTGTTCTTCCACTTGCCTACCATAAAGATCCACAACGATGTTGGCTCACCCTCCTTCCTATTTTACAAGTCTAGGTTCATTCAATGGTCAAACATGGTATTCTTTGAAGTGCAACTATGTCATAAATTGCCGCCTAGTATCACTATGAGTTGTTCTTCCACTTACCTACCTTAAAGACCCACATCACAATGTTAGTTCACCCTTCTTCCTATTTTACATTCCGTGTATTAATAATGCACTATGTATTTCAAATCAAGTACCTACAACACTAAATTAGCTAGGCGCCACACATTATGACTTGTTCTCCCACTTGCCTACCATAAAGACCCACAACATGATGTTGGCTCATCCTCCTCCTGAGTATGATACATGTACATCTAACCATGCAAGACCCAACTATAATTTTTATGTGATTGTTTGTTTTTGGCACTCCATAAGCATCACGTCTTCATACCAATATTAAATAGGAGGAAAAGAAGGGGTCTGAAACTATGTTACAATTGTGGTCGTTCGATGGACACCAACCACATCAAGTCCCGATGCATTGTATGGTCAAAATGGTAATCTTTGCAAAGGCAACTAGGTACATTGAATGCCGCCTAGCATCATTATAAGTTATTTGTTCACTTACCAACCTTAAAGATCCACAACACAATGTTGGCTCATCCACCTTCCTATTTTACATTTTACGTATTAATAAGGCAATCTTTATTTCAAATCTACAAGTACCTACAACACTAAATGAGCCAATCATTACACATTATGAGTTGTTCTTCCACTTGTCTGCCATAAAGATCCACAACATGATGTTGGCTCACCCTCCTTCCTATTTTATTATGTTCTATGTATTAATAATGCAATCCGCATTTCAAATCTGCAGTATTTACAACACTAAATGAGCTAGGTGTTACACATGATGTTAGCTCACCTCCTTCCTATTCTACATTATGCGTATTGATTAAAAGAATCTTTGACTAGTTCCTTACCAAATAACCAAATCAATTTCCGCCTATGGTGGATGCCGGCTAGCATACGGATGCATAGGAATGTTAGTATAAATACCCATTGTTGAAGCAATCCCTTGCGTTGATAGATCCAAAGCTAAGCATAGGTAGATTGTAGCCAACCCTCAAAAATGGCTGACAAAACCTATTACTATGAGGTCGGATAAGGAGGAGGATATTGAGGCATTAGCGAAGCCGCCGGATTGGCTCCCCGATGGATGGACCATGGAGGTCTATCGCTGAAAGATGGCACCATTAATCGAGTACGTTTCTCAATAATAGGAATAGTGCTTGTATATGATTCAACAAGGAATGTCAACTATATGAATCATACTTTCCTATTATTTAGATTTATGAATTTCTTTTGAATCTCTGAATTATTTTGCAAGCGCAGACTATACTTCTCCCATATCGAATTACACATTCACAATGAAGTCGGAGGTTTTGGAGTACCCTGTTTTTTTACGGGACAGATGAGCGCATGCTAGAATCAAAGGAATGTGGTGCGTAAAAACACACTTCGTGCATGACTACAATTTCTATGTCCGGCAAACTTTTTATTTTAGACATGCTACTAGAATTTTTTGGTATGTTCATTATGCTTGCATATTCAGAGACAACATGAATGGCTTCCAAAGGGTTGGGTGATGGAGATAAGAGTCTGGCGGGGAGAATACGCACAAGATGTACAAGGTCTGTATCCACCGTTTTAATTAGTTGGTACCGTTGCTATATTGTATATTGTCGGTTTTACATTACTTCGATGCTCTCATATTAACTAATAATTTCAATTAAACAAGTTTTTACGTTACATTCTTCTATTTGTTGTTACTTTCAAACAAGAAACTTAGTAGATACGGAGTTTTGTAATTAATAAATGAATACAGTAAGCATATTTGAATTATAGAAGAGGATGGCATGGAATAGCTAGTTTCTTAGTATGTAACTGCACCCATTGAGGAGCACACTAGAGTGGAGGTATCTACGTAATATTTATGTATGAGATCATTGTATTTTTATATTCTTAAAAATTTTACCATTGTTTTGATTTATGAAACTTTTATTATGTATATCCTATCAATTGTCTAGATTTGATCCAAGAAATTTATTATAAATAAAGTTACATATAGGTTTTCATCAAGTCCTAGAAGTAATGGAATTAATTTTTTAATGGAGCATCAATTGCCAAGTAGCTTTTGTGTGACTAATGATTTTAGGACATATTGATGGCATTACTGATACTTCTTATGATTTCATTGTAGTTTTATGTCCACTCAATCACTGGTTTTTGATTGCTATCAAAGAAAGACGTACTACTCTATATTAATGAGGCAAAGGTCACCGAAAGTGTGACACCAATGGACAATGTGACACAAGTTCTCAAGATAATGTGTGTCTCTTGTTAGAACCTATTCAAATCATCTTTTAAGTGTTTCATGTTTTTATATTTATAGTTGTGGCATATTTTTAGATACTCTCAAGAGTGGACTTTCGGCCAAGTGGATTGCCCTGAAGGTTGGGTTAAAGAACTAGTATATAGAAAAACAAAGGATGGATTGATCGGGAGAGATCCGGTAAATAATATGGCTCATGAGTCATGATTTTTACAATTGAATAAATGAACATTCTTTTGGTTTAGGAATCATTATTTTGTCTTATCATGCAGTATTACACGGATCCTGCTAGTTCCTACACATTCCGCACACCGAAATCCGCATTATCCTACCTAGAAATGGAAATGTTTCCACGCGTGCATTTATTCAAAGGACAAGTGTTCATGATCTATACTCTTTTGAAATATCGGCAGATATGGTAATTTTTCTCTTGGTTTTTTGTTTGTCTTGTGAAAATCTACATGACATACTTTTTGTTGTTATCATTGATTAATTTTTCTTTTTTGTGGCAGTGGAAAATTACTAAGTTAATTCTAGTGTATAATTGATTATTTTTCTTTTCTTTGGCAGCATGAAAGTTTACGTTCTAGATTAACAATGAATGAGAAGCCTTATCAGAGTCTACAAGATCATCTTCGTCTATGCAAGAACCAACAATAGGACATGAAGAAAACATAGATGATTGTAAGTTCCTACATTTTTGTTATTATCATAAATTTTATACAGCTGTGTACACACGGACTTGAGTTTTTATTAATTTATTCATATTTTTAAAATTTGCAAATACTTACGTGACATCAAAGATAGTATGTTGTTGGTTATCAAAAGTTTATATTTTGTTTGTTTGCTACTTAAGTTTTGTATTGTTGGTTCTATCAAATTTTTTACTTTATTTTGTACATTGGGAATGATGCTATATGTGTTATCACCAAATTTTATGAAAACAGTGAGGGTTGTTTGCAAATTTTCTATGAGGAATAGATAATGAAAGATCATATCTATGGAAGCTTTAAAAATAATGTGCTTAGTTTGAGATAAATAGGCAACATTATAGTTTGGCCTTTAATTATTTTGCTTGTATTGTGACTTTTACTCAATTTGTAGGCAGCAGGTCAGTAAGCAAAGATTTTATAAATAAAAGTTTGAAGATTATTGGTAGTTAGATGATTAACAAGACCGAATGGATAGCACACAATATTATTTAATATTGATATTCAAAGTTAGTTTATTGTTGTGCAACACTAAGTTTCTTTTCAACTCCTATTGAATCTTATCATGTGGAATTTCGTTTGAACCCAAGCCAAACTGAGGTAGAAGGAACAGACCTCGTTATTTTCTTATACCTCTTTAAGTAGTGATGAACTCAAGATGCAAACTTGTGTGGTTGAATAGATCACTACTACATAAAATAACTTCTGTGGCAGTATTTTTTTTTTTTCGTGGCGGTTTATGTAACCGTCATGAAGCAAAGGTCACGGTTAATCCGCCAATTACTGTGGCGGTTTCTTCGCCGCCACGCGAAAGATTTTATGTAGTAGTGGATGCATCCAACCTCTTGATTGGAACACATGCCTCAATGGAAACATTGTTTACATATGGAACGAGGCAGCACACATGTTTAATAATAAATTATAATGAGATTTGAATGATAAAAGCTAGTAGACATGTATGGTTCCATTTAAATAAATATGACTATTATCATAGTTTAATATGTTGTGTTTTCCCTGCTTCCGTGCTCTGATATATAATTTATGGTTTTCTATGCTAGCAAAAGAAGGTGATACCTCGAGTGACTCATATTCACCAAGTGATTCTGAAGGAGAAAACATTAGGAGCACGAAGGTTGCCGGAAAAAAAAAAGCAACTAGCTCAACGAACATTAATTGTCAGTCGTCCTTCCCAAAGGCCACCTCAATTTAGGATTAAGGAGGGGATGGACAACCAAGATGCAGAGTAAAGGAAGTTCTAGCGCACTGCATACCAATAAAATTTCACCGACACTTACGATGTTGTGGTGTATTGTTACTTTTAGTTTATTGCCATTTCCAAAGTAATAATAATTAATTGCAAAACCAAAACCTCTATTAGCTCATGCAAGACTGCAGAATTTGTTATCGTTAATGCTTCAAGTGCACTGAGCGCTTATATTTTTCTTTAATATATTCCAGTTCATAACTCTTTGTTCAACATATTTCATAAGCAATACGATTATATATGCGGCTTCTGTATGTGTTGATGCGTTAGATGCATGTTAGGGGAGGAACAGGTTGCTTACTGAGATTTCATCTCTATCTATGTTTCGGAGTGTGCTTCCGCTAGTCATGGCTCCTCCGATGGCTAGAGGATGCCTGCCTTCTCTAGTGGCTTGTGACGCCCGAGGACCTGGGACATGGTTGCACTGCACGACATATCTAAGGACATCGATCGTCAATGGCACATATGAGGAGATGGCGTGGCTACGCCTTCATCGCTCTTGGCCATGAGCCGCCCTCGGCCTCGATCTCGCATTTGATTAGGTCAGGATGGGGCATCGCATTGTCATAGTGTGGCCTCGTTTCCTGTTTCCACAGACCACGAGCTTCACAGGTGCTGTTGGAAACTTAGGCATCTTTTAGATTTAATTTAATCTGGAAAAATAGTTGAAAAAAATATGTGTGATCTATCTATTTTAGTCACAACCACGATTAACCTATTTTATGAAACTCGCTCAACACTAAAACTTCGCTTAGGACTCCTAGTTCCCCACTGTTTTGATCATAACTCTTGAGCCACTTATAACCAATTAAAGCAAATAGATAAAAGTCTGGCTCTAACCCCGTCGAAAATAGATAAAAGATATATCAACTGAGACAGCTGCACTAATTCAGGCATAAGTCCTAATCCGTTAATCCAATTCAAGTGAAACAGATGCTACTGGAAAGACAAAAACATAGGCTAGAACTTTTGTTTAAGTGCAGCGTTGAAACTGTACATTGATTACTCCTAGAAATTCATGAACTAGCCAGTCAGTCTAATCCACGCGTACTCTGAACTTAATCTGCCATTGACATACTCTTCTTTGTACAAAATTTCTTTATCTGATTGCACCTTGAAGGGTCGAAGTCAGAGCAGAGGTAACAATGCTAGGTCTATCGGGTCATGTCTTTTGTATGATTTTCAGATTGGCCAAACAAAGGTGATAATAGAATAATATATAAACAACCTCCTAGCATCCTAGGTTAGTACTTCTTCCGTCACAAATTGTAAGTCGTGTGACTTTTTGACAAAAAATTTGTGCAAAATATCACTTATTTTACCGTGTTTTTCTTTATTAATAAAAGTTCTTAAACAGTGACTTAAATTTAACTATATTTGTGTAAATTTTTTTTTGAATAAGGCGAATGATCAAATTTGGAGCCAAAAAAAGTCAAACGACTTACAATTTAGGATGGAGGGAGTATTTAATATTTCAACCACATATAGTTATCCGTGTTTTCTTGTCTTCTCTAATGAAAAAAAATAAATCATAACAAAATAAATAATATTTATTAAAAAAATTAAATAAGACGGATGGTTATGCCCTTTATCACCGTCGTCATGCAAAGCTGCAATTACTTTGTTTTGTCTCCAGTTTGATGATGTTACTGATTCTAGAAACCCTTCTTTGGATCCAAAACGTTGGATTGCAATTTGCAAATCAGCATATGTTCATGAGGTCAGGTGAGGTGATATGAGGTCGATGACTAGCTCTCGTAACAGTGGACAGGTACTCATACCCGAGCAAAACTAGCCCGGCTCGCAGGCCCGGCCCGAGCCCGACGGGTTTTGGCCCGCCCATAAACCTTACTGGGCGGGGTCCGGGCGGAGATTTTGAAGCCCGTTAAAATTTTTCTTGACCCGAACTTGGCCCGAAATACATTTTTAGCTACTTTGTAGTGTAAAATCTTGCGGGCCGCCCGCCCAAGCCGGACCCGACCCGAGCCCGGTCGAAAAAAGCTAGTCCCTACTTGTCCGGTGGAACGTCATGGGTAGGATTTGTTTGGCCCGAAATAACTTTTTTTCGGTCCGGCCCGAACCCGACGTGGCCGGAAAAAATGGTCAGGTATAGGTACTCGTAGAGCTAAGCTCCGCCTCATGTACACCACAGGCGTCGAGTCCACGTCGCCTTTTCTGCCGTCAACCCCACACCTCAAACTCCAAGAATGCCAGATTATCCACTGCCGCTTCTTCCTCCTCCAGCTCCTCCTCCTCCTCCACTCCCACCATGATTACCACTCATCTCTCCCCATCCCTCAAGCACCGCTTCCCGTCCCACCTCCACTCCACCTCCCACTCCCATCACCACCTTCCCGTTCACCTCCCGCTCCCGCTACCGCTCTCCCACCGCCACCGCCACCTCGCCAAGCCCGCCGCCGCCGTCGTCAGCGCCGCCGCGCCAGACCTCCTCGCGAGCGTTGAGTCTGTCGCCTCCGCGGCCTCTGTCCTGGCCGCCATCGTGCTCGTGCACGAGTCGGGCCACTTCCTCGCCGCAGCGTCCCGGGGCATCCACGTCTCCCAGTTCTCCATCGGCTTCGGCCCGGCGCTCGCCCGCTTCCGCCTCGGTCCCGTCGAGTACGCGCTCCGCGCCATCCCGCTCGGCGGCTACGTCGGCTTCCCCGACGACGACCCGGAGTCCGGTTTCGCGCCCGACGACCCGGACCTCCTCCGCAACCGCCCCGTCCCGGACCGCCTCCTCGTCGTCTCCGCCGGCGTCGCCGCTAACCTCGCCTTCGCCTTCCTCATCGTTTACGCGCAGGCGCTCACCGTCGGCGTCCCCGTCCAGGCGCAGCTCCCCGGGGTGCTCGTCCCCGAGGTGCTCCCGGGCTCCGCGGCCGCGCGTGCGGGCCTCCGACCCGGGGACATCATCCTCGCGGTCCCCGGCGCCGCGCCGGACCCGTCCGTGCCCGTCCTCGTCGACCTCATCAAGGCCAGCCCAAGCAAGAAGGTGCCCCTCACCGTCTCCAGAGCCGCGCCAGGGACCGTGGACAGGCGCTCCGTTGAGCTCACCGTCGTGCCAGACACCAGCGCCGATGGCATGGGGCGCATCGGCGTGCAGCTCTCCCCCAACGTCATGGTCACGCGAGTCAGGCCCCAGAACCTCGCCGACGCCACCGTCCTCGCCGTGCGCGAGTTCACGCTCTTGACCGGGACGGTGTTCGACGGGCTCAGGCAGACATTGCTCAACTTCTCTCAGTCCGCCGAGAAGGTTTCTGGCCCTGTGGCCATCATCGCAGTGGGAGCCGAAGCCGAAGTGGCCAGGTCCAGCGCCGATGGTCTGTTTCAGTTTGCGGCGGTCATCAACCTCAACCTTGCAGCCATAAACTTGTTACCATTGCCGGCGTTGGACGGTGGCACGCTGGCATTGATCCTTCTTGAGGCAGCCCGTGGCGGCCGCAAGATTCCCAGAGAAGTGGAACAGGGTATTATGTCATCAGGGATATTGGTGGTGCTCATGGTTGGCATGTTCCTCATTGTGCGCGACACACTCAACCTTGACTTCATCAAGGAGATGTTGTGATGAAAATCAGTTGATCGCAGTTGTAGTGAAATTGCCACTATCATTCAGTACCTGGTTGGATTGCAAAAGGTTAGTTGTTGTCATTCTTTTTGCCCTTTGATGGGACTGCTCTAGCACTCTAGCTTGCTATACTGATCGTTAGGTCCTTGTATTGCTATTTTTGGAATGAAGTTTGTCATGTTACAGTAAATCATGATCGAGGTAAAAATGAAAAGAACCCTGAATTGTTCAAATGTACTCCTGTCTGATATTACTAATTCCAATGAATAGATCACTACTGTACTCTGCATTCCTTCCAAAAGAAAAAAATACATCACTACATGGTTTTCTGTTTCCTATCTGATATTACTGACATTTTAGAAGCCGAAGACTATGAATCTGGTAAGTATATTTCAATTTGGCTAGACATCTGTGTATTAGAATTCTAACTTTTGGGGGCCTTGAACTGATATATCAGAGTTTGCTATCCTGCTCATAGGTCCTTGTGTAGCTGTATTGCTGTGTCCCAAATGAATCTTTTCAAGTTTCTATTAAATCATGAGAAGTTTATATGTAAATTCCTCGTTGCAAGGCACGCATCCGGTACATGAGTATCTTTATTTTCTCTGAAATTCAAGCATAAAACATACAGGAGAGATAAAAAAAGCACTTGCCTTTTCTGTTCTACAGCTCTGAGTTGCTTTCATTATGTAGGCCATTGGTATGTTTGGATCAGGAAAGAGAAAAACACAAAACAGAAAACAGAAGTTCTTATTGTCTCCTGCATTCTTCCAAGAAATGCAATGCAATTGTATGGGTTTTATGTTGTCTATTGTGCTTTATTTATCTTGAAGAGAGGTTCTGCCTTTATTATATCAGCATATTAGCAGGGCCTATCCACCATGTTGACAGTCTGATGATTTTTGAACCAACTAAAGTTCAGATTTGGAACTACCTTCTACTCTAGTAATACTAATGTTGCTCTATGCATGCATTGTGCTATTTGGTTTCTGTATAGTAGCCTCCTGTGTTATGAATACAAGCGAAGATAGCAAATGTGTGTACAGTTCAGGATTTTGCACTCGCGACAGCAGGATGCGCTAATTACATTGCAAAAACTGAAGACCCAGGATCAGTTTGACCAAGATTTAACTTTGTGACATGCAACATCCTATCTGGCCTACTAATCGAGCTTATGCTGTAGAATTAGCAGGCATCCCAGACCTAGGATGTTGATTTTTTTTTTTTTTTTCAGATATGGACCTACGATGTTGATGACTATGATAGCTATGATTTCCAGTAAAGTAATGCATTGAATTAGACGATGGCTGCCCATTGCGTCCTGAATCCATGCTGGAGTATGCATCCCTGTTTGAGTGTGCGGGTTCAGGGCTGGGTTTCAGGTCTGCAGCTGCAGGATGATGAGACGAACCTGCCGGCGTTGGCTAGCAGTAGAAACTCCAAACGTTCTGACGGCGGTTGTGATTTGTGAACTCACAGGGTCTCCATCGCCCTTCGTTTTGTTAAACTAACTGTTCATTTTTTTAAAAAAAAAAAATAATACGAGGAATTTTGAGACATTATGTCTCGATTGAGACATTAAGGTGCTGATTGAGGATTTTTTTTTTTTTTTTTTTTTTTTTTTTGGAAACGAACCGGCAGAAGAGCTGCCCGCTATATTAAAGGAGAAGCCAAGAAGGCAAAGTACAAAATTGCTGATTGAGGAATTTTGAATACTACGAACTTGAGACATTAAGGTGCGCGTTTGAGGAATTTTGAAAACCAGCTTGACGACTGATCTTATGTCTCGATTGCTGTACATGTCACATGTGTTCGTGATTAACAAGGATGTGGACGATGATTGAAGTGGTCAGGAAGAAACTCTTGGCGTAGGATGAACAGGGTGAGCCACACACTAGCGCTAGTATTTTGCACACACTCGTGACCATACATGCTTCCCCGTGAAAAAAATGTGCGACACCAAAGTTTGAACCTTTCCTTGTCAAAAAAAAAAAAAAAAAGTTTGAACCTTTGATGGGTAGCGTCGTTCTATTGGACAGCCCCTGTCACAGGACCAAGAGACCCTTTCGTGGCATGTTATTACATATGTTAAGTTGAATTACCCTAGATTAAAATCTTAAATCAGCGTCACGGCTGGGATCAGTGGAACCCTACTACATCAGTAAAACAGGTGGCCGAATGGTTGTGTGAACACCGAAAACCGATGAGAATCAGCCGACATATGGAAATACCTGATGAGCGCGAGGCCGCGGCAGTCTGGTTTGGGGTTTAGGGATGTCAGGATGTGTGAGTAAAAAATACAGACGAATTAACCGTAAACTCTAGCTGACTCTAAACCAAATACCAATGCAAGGTGGGGTCCTCCCTGAGATCATAACGGTGTGCTTGTGCAGCTTCTTTAATCGTCAGATGCATATCGATCGAAGCATTTGTAGCTAAAGCAGGAGTTTTACTTTTTAATTTCTTTTTGAAATAAAATGAGGCGAAATCATGGCTCATTGCCGCCCACGAGCTTGGATGATGGATCAATAGTGGAGTGCCTGGTGCCATTTTCTGGAGTGTTTCATGGATGTGGCCAACCGTGATTATTGTGATGCTTAAGTCGAATGAAAAGCTCCCCGTTGCTCGCAGAAGCCATTCTGGATTAAGGCCAGCAGGGCCGTCCGGCCGCGCCGTCAGGTTTATAGGCCCGGTTCGAAGTTCTAAGTGAGTCCTGAATCAAAGTTCTATAGATAGCAAAAAATGATGTATATACTGTAATGCAAATGTGATATATCGAGAATAGTACTTTTTTAAACTAATATTTACTTTAAAAACGTCATTCTCTTTGTTTACGTCGCCTGGATGGAGTGTGGACTTCAGCAAATGAGCGATCGCATTGGCTAACTAATTAACTCTAATACTTACTAGGGCCTTCAACTAATGGGCTTTTTTAGGCCCTTATATTTTGGCGGCCCTATACGAAAGAACCTCATGCACACCCATGGGGCGCACGGCCCTGTGGCCAGTGATGGAGGATGTCTGGGAACAGGCAACCTGGGGGTCTTCTCGCCATGATCTGACCATAATCTCGTGTGCCTCTTTGTCGTAAATTTGTTCACCATGTAATACTTCTTTGTAAGCTCGGTAGTGGTCGGCTGGGGGTGGCAGCGGTAACCAGAGTGTTAAGTCACCATTTTTTATCAAAACTCTTTCTGCTCAATTAATGAAAAACGTGCCATTGTGTGATGCCAACAAGAAAAAAAAAGTTGACAACATGACACGTGTTGTTTGATTCGAGCAGTTTTCCCGTTTTGCCCAATATGACATTGCCAGAACAAGGATAATGCCCGTAGACGTCTGATGAGGACCTACTGTATGTAATCTTTTCTTGGGTTTGTCCACGTACAATTATTACTCGATCGGATAGTGTGCACTCGGTGGCTCTTCAGGAAGAAGGGCGAGCCAAGAGGCCAAGAGAGCCAGCCAGCCAACCGGGACTAGACCATGCATGCATGACTTTCGTTCACGACATTAATTCCACTAGAGTACGTACTACGAGCCAACGGCTACAACTAGCTAGGTAGTACGGCAGTGTAATACAGCAGCCAGCCCAGCTGCGTGGCCACCCAATCGGATCGGATGTTATCCAGGTTTGGCCCTTGCCGACGGCGACGGGCCGGGCGGCAGATATCACCGCGCGTGCTGGCCGGCGCCGCAGAGGCTACGTCGTCTACGGCGTGGGTGCTGTGAGCGGCAGTGGCGGCGGCAGCACTGACGCACCTCACGTCGTCATAGGTCACCAACGTGTCGCTCGGGCAGCGAGGTCGTGGTTGTGGCGCCACACCAAATTAAGATGGCTGTGGCATGTCCAATAGAAGGCTACCCATCAAAGGTCCAAACTTTGGTGTCGGCGTGTCGCACATCGCTTTGGCCACGTACGTCTCCCCAGTCCCCTATATAGCTAACCAAAACACGGAACCCGGCACCTTTTCCCTTCTCTTCCAATAAGTTCCAACACGTTTGATGTACCAAGCATCTTTGGAAGAAAAATATTGATGTGTACCTCAACCACGTATAATAACATCACTAATAATATAACAAGGTATATCATCCTGCAAGGATACTAAACCCATGCTCGACTTGGGTCTGGACAAAGGGCTCAAAATATGCCTGTGCATTGCCACCGGAGTCAGCACGTATTAAAATTGAACTTTCGAGATGTTCTAACTTGTATGAGTGTGAATATGAATTTCGAGATGTCAATATGAATTAAAAACCCATGCTCTGATCGAACATGAGTTGGACTCGTTTACAACGCATGCGCCTAAGTTTCCAAAACAAACACAAAAAAGAAGTCTGATCGAACATCTTGTATTTGGACTAGGATTCTTATAAGATGCCATACACATGACATATATATGAGAGCTATAGATAAATGTGAAAAGAGACGATTTTCACATTCACGAAGTTAGTTAAGGGAAGACGAGCCAAAAAAAATGGATGGACTACGGAAATTTGGCCTCTTTATTAATAGGTATAGATACATACATGACAAAGGGAGCAATAAATACATTGAAACATGAAAAATCGGAAGCCATCACTCGCGGGCGTCCGGACGCTACCTAATGCATCTAACCGCGGCCCGGCCCACGGAAGCATGTTGCCCGCTGCTCGCTGCTCTACCTCCTTCCAGCATCGCTCATTCCCTTCTTCTTCCCCCCGCTCTGCCACTCCCTAGTCTCCTCGTATGCGCCACGTCTCCCTCAACACACCTCCACGCCATGACCGCTGGCGACCTCCCTCTGTGCGCCGAGCGACCTCCATGCACCAGAGTTGGGCGACAGCGGCAGTTTTCGGCGACCCATGCGACTTTCTCCCTCCTTGCTCTATCTTCCCCACGTTCCACGAGCTCCATGCATGGCGGTGGCTTCCGGCGAGGTAGGTGAGGTCCTTGTTTGGATCTCAGCCTTCCTCCTCCTCTAGATCTGAGCTCTCATGTACTTCTCCTCTCGGTGTTGATGGCTAGGGTTCCGCCGAGATTTGCCTGCAGTGTTGCAATGGTTCTTTCTAGATGTTGCAGTAGGGTTTCAGTTGATGTTGCAGTAGTACTTCTTTTGAGATGTAGGCAATATGTTTTAGCTTTGGTTCATTTTGGCATGTTGCATTTGTCGATTTAGTGTTGTTGACTCGGCGTGGCGTCCTCCCCCCGTGGGAGCGCCACGGCCCGGTGACACAGCGCCCTCCCTGCCCCTAGCATCCCCTTCGGCGACCAAGCTCCCTCACCTCGCAACCATAACGCTCCCCAAGCCATGCTTCTTTTTCTTTCCCCCAATGTTTCATTTGTTTGTTTGAGTTGTTTCAAATGTATGTTTCAACCGAACCATATGTATGTTGCAAATGTAGATCGAGTGTTTCACATGCTTCAGAGATATGTTTTATTGATGTTTCAGAAGGGATGTTTCAAGTGTTTCAACTAGTTTTAGTTGTATGTTTCAAATGTTGTTTTTTAGATGTTTCAAAAGTAGATCAGGTGTGTCTTCTAGTGTTTCAGAATGATGTTTCAAGTGTTTCAACTACCTTAATGTGTATGTTTTATCTGTTGGTTTCCGACTATTTCAAAAGTAGATCAGGTGTTATTTTATCTCCTTCTCCCACCTTTTGCTACCTTCACTCCCCCATGGTAGAGCTGAGGTCTATCTCGAGCTCCCTCATGGTTGGACCGGGGTCGATGGGCGGCGCGTGCCGTGGGGTTGGCGGCAGGGGACGGGGCGGGGGTCGCCGGGTAGGGCGTGCAGGTGGCCGGTGCCGGGCGGGGCGGGCGGCAAGCGGTGCTAGTGGGAGCGTCGTGCGGGCGGGGGGGAGGCGGGGTGGGCCCGGTGGGCCATGGCGTCTGGGCGCCTGGGCGCTAGCGTGCCCCATAAAAAATGATAGGAGGGCACAAATAACCAAGGCGTAGCCCATCTTTTCTTCACTCTTTTATTTAGATAAAAATAAAATTAAAAATCCGTTAGAAGCTTCTTTTACCCAAAGGCGGGACAGGCGGGCGAGGAAGCCGGGGAGGGTCCAATGGGCCGGCGGCGCGGCGTGCGGGCGGCGTCTTGGGCGTCCGGACGTCCGGTGCTAGGCCTGCCCTATAAAAAATGATAGAGGACACAAATAACCAAGACGTAGCCCATCTTTTTCTTCACTCTTTTATTTAGATAAATTAAAAACTCGTTAGAAGCTTCTTTTACCCAAAGGTAAGAAAGGTAGGGAAGAGCAAGATTATGCCGGGGATAGAGGAGGTAGCAAGGAGTCACAACAAGAGGAACCCACTCAGGGGAGCAACTTATGGCACAAAGCAAGGAGCAAAGAGTGGGCAACACGGAGTTTGCATGGATACGAACCTGCTCGATGAATTGCTCATGCAATCCAACTGCTCCTTGTTCCTCGACCCATTTGCGCATCGTGGGGAGGCCGGAGACAATGAAACACCTTTGGCATGGTTGGCGTCGATTTCACGACGGATTTGTGACCATTGCCCCGCGATTTGCGATGGTTTATTTTGTATAGTGCAATTGCTTCTAATAATTCTAGAATCAGTCCAGCTGTTTGATTTTTTTTGTTTAAAAAAACAATGTAAATTCTCGTGCACATGAAGTTGATGTGTTTTGATTTCGAATTGCAAAATAGTATTACTAGACCATGATTTCGTTGGCTTTGCAGATAATCTAGCTAGTAGTATAAGATACGTATTTATTAGCCACTATGTTTATCTGCACGGATGTGCAACGTCCGAAGCTGATAAGGATCATGATTGGTGCTCCCATTCTCCTATCAGGACTCAGCACCAAGTTGGGTCCTACGTGTGGCTCCAGCAATTTCCTTGTATGTTGTATATATGTGATCCTAGGTTGTTTCAATTGCCTTTGCATTGTCTACTATGAGGTGGCAGCTGAAACCCTGCCAGCTACTCGATCTGCTCACAAAAGGTAAGCTTGATGTCAAGTTTAGGATGCTGGTATTTCAGACGTGTTTCTCTACATCACGAAAAACCCAATAATAGGCATTCTTCGGTTCAGATTGCTCTAGCTGGAGGGGCAACTAGCCACAATTTCCAAAAGTTTCAGGGTGCCAATCTGGCTTCCTGATCTCATCGACACAACTTAGCACAAAATGTATGCTACCATGTCTGGGTGATGTCATTTCAAGTAGCCATACTGCCTAGACGCAAGAGGATAGATGGATGGAGAAAAATCCAGAAAACGTTGAGGGGATCTATCTATAAAATCTACTACTACTACTGCCATTGATTGATGATGTCAATTGAAGTGGGAACTGGAAAGAAACATGCTAGAGATGCTGACGCAAATTCGGTTGGATTCCGCAGCTGAGATTGAACAGTCGGTAACTGACCAACAGAGTCGTCAAGAACGGTGAACAGAACACAAACAGATTTGTCCATGATGCTTCTTGGCATCTGGCAGCAGCAAGAAAGGTTCAAAAAGACATTCTGTCTCCAGCTCCTTAATCAGTTCTCAGAATCATCGGTTCCATGTTCTGACAGCGATGATTCGACAAGGCTACGTTGATCCCTGCAGTTGTTGCACGCGATCAGCAGATCCTGGACATGTTGCTCCACTGGCAGACGCCGTCGAGGCCCCAGTCCTGGTCCGACGAGCTGGTGGTGCCGCCGGCGACGTGAAGGTCGACGGTGGATGGGTTCTGGTCGTCGCTGCTGTGCTGTGAGGTCGAGCCGGAGTGGTTGGAGGCAGCAGCCGGCGGCGCCGGCGGCGCCGGCGCGCTGAGCGCCGGGTGCACCAGGCCGAACAGAGTGTCCATGTCGTCGTCAACCCTGTGCTGCACGCCGCTGTACCTGTTCTCTGGGACTGAAACCAACAACAGAGAAGCGCATGACGCAAAATCAGGAACAAAGTTACATGTTGCGGCGCAGCACAAATTCTGAAAGCTAAATTTGCTTCATGAAAGTTCATATCTATTCGCACGATGGCACTCAACACATCATAAAAAATAAAAATTAGTAGCTTTATAAATTAGGTCTGATTTGATTCTGTTCTTTTCACTGATCATGAGAACCTCTGTTTTTTTTTTTTAAAAAAAAAAAATGAGAACCTCTCTAGTTAATCTCCAGAAAAGAAGTATAGCTATACATGATCATCTTGCTTATGTTAAACTTGTGTATAGAATATTAATATATGACAGCAATGGGTAACGTGTTGCTATGCAAGCTAACGAGCAATCATAAAATTGTGAAAAGGAAGGATGAATTGGAATCACATTACGTGTGATTAGGTAAATGATAGATAAAGTGGTACATGCAGCGGGAAAAGAAGGTGAAAAAGTTGTTAAAGCACTTGGCAGGATAAGGTAAAGTAATCATGGAACAAGATCAAAGGTAGTCACTGTCTTGCAAGGACAAAAGAAGCCCTGTCCATAGACAGTACCCGCAGAAGCTTCTCTAACCTTAAAACTATCAAAAAGAACGACAAAAAAAGATTCCAAACAGTGTGTGCCGTCCATGCTTGTTTCTGATTTTGTCCAAATTCAAACATAATAACATACTTAACCATAATTACTTTCACCAATGCACATTTGTTGCCTAGTAATAAAGTGAACTCTGATTAATAGATGGTGACACCGCGATAAAGATTAGAATTGTTTGGCTTTTCAAGAAGTTGGTGGCAAAAGAAAACAAATGGAGATTTTGGAAGCACAAACGAAAAGGTTCACACTAATCTGCCAATTCACATCGTAATCATGAGTGTTTGTTCTCTTCCCCCGAAAAGCAACAAATCGAACTCCGAGTGCATCCAAAAAAGAAGAGCAAGATGTGAGAGAGATGCTTCACACACGGCATGCACTACTCACCTCCGCCATCATGCCGCTCCAGGGCAGCGCCGCCGCCGTTGGCCAGGACCAGCGCCGCCGGCGGATCGACCTTGATGACGTCGTGCAGCTCCTGCAGCATCTTCTCGAGGCTCGCCACGTTCTGATGATCACCACCTCCAAGTCCGGCGGCGGTGGCGGCGGCCGAGGCTGGCTGGCCGTATTGGTTTGAAGGGAGCTCCACTCTGGGGCCAGGGGACGGCGAGAGCGGCGGGAGCCTGCTCTGGTCGGCGGCGCCGCGCACGCCGTAGCCGAGGGACAGGTCCGGCGTGGCCGGGTGCATCGGCGGCCCGGTCGGCGTGGACGGGGACACGGGCGACGAGTGCGCGAGCTGGTGGAAGTACTGCGCGTTCCGGGCGAACGACTTGGCCCACGGGGACGACGGCGCCGAGAAGGGAGCCGGCGAGAGGAACTGCACCACCGTCTGCTGGTTCGTCACGGCGAGCTGGCGAGCCAGGTCGAGCGGCGCCGGGCGGGAGCTGGCGTACCCGGCCGACGACGACGCGGCCTGGACATTGGCCGTCGTCGTTCCCGACAGCTGCGGCGGCGAGAAGTCGTCGTAGCGGCAGCGCTTGGAGAGGGCGAGGTGGAGCTGCACCTCCGGCGGGTACACGGGCAGGCCGGCGCGCTGGCGGCGCTTGGTCCTCGTGTTCCAGTAGTTCTTGATCTCGTTGTCCGTCCTCCCCGGCAGCTGCGGAACACGAAGCATCAGTCAGTCACATCACATCACATCACATCACATCAGCAAGCAGGTCGCTGAGTGCTTACATGCGCGGCCATGCGCGCCCACTTGTTGCCGAGCTGCGCGTGGAGCTGGGCGATGAGGAGCTCCTCGTCGGGGGAGAAGGAGCCCTTCTTGAGGTTGGGGCGGAGGTGGTTGGTCCAGCGGAGGCGGCAGCTCTTGCCGCAGCGAAGCAGGCCGGTCATCCTCTGCACCGCGTTCCAGTTGCCCTCGCCGTGGTGCCGGACGTGGTCCATGAGCATGGCGTCCTCCGTGGCCGTCCAGGGGCCCTTCTTGAGCACCACCGGCGTGGCCTCCTCCTCCGTCGCATCCTCAGCGTGCGCATGCCCCTCATCCTCCTCGGGCGATGACGATGTCGGCGCCGCGCCGGGACTCTTCTCCATGGCGGGCGCCGGCCAGAGAAGGGTCGAGGGCGGCAGAGGCAAGCGCACACGGACGGGACGGCTGGCTGCGTGGGGTGGGGGCAACAAGGGTGACTGCGACGGGAGATTGAAGCGAAAAGTTGCTAAAAATGGAGGCAGGGGAGCTGGCGTTTTCGGTTTGTGTGGTTTGCAAGTGGTTTTTGCAGGTGAGTCAGTGAGGAGGACGATGTGCTGTGGTGGGTCATTTGGGTGTCTGCCCCTTTGAGGCTTTTTGTTTGCACACTACCCTTTTTGCTCTCTAGACCAGAGGCCTATATATGGGCAGCATAGATTGGAGCATCTGATGCCTGGGGGTTTTTGGTGCAACGCTTGCGTTGTTGGTCTATGTGGGCGAGATGCAGAAGATCGGGGATGTGGTGTGGACCGTGGAGAAGGAGAATGATTATAGAGACTAAATATGAGCTCAGCTATGGTCCGTTTGATGATTCCTTTGGAGTTTGGACTGGGGACTAGAGACTAAATTTTAGTCACATTTACTCCCTAAATTACCAAATAAGAGGACTAGGGACTAATTTTTAGCTTCATTTAGTCCCTAGTCTAATAGACTCTTGGGAGGGACTAGAGACTAATTTTTAGTCCCTATTAGTCTTTAGTCCCTAGTCTTTAGAACCAAACACCCCTAAGTCCGACCCCATGCACGCCCCCAAAGGGAAAATACACTACCGGCAGCCTCAAGCATCGCCGCTCCACCATGCCATCCGCTGATGTAGCCATGATTTGCTTCCTCTGCTGACCCTCCCGGCCTCCCATAAGTTGTCTCCCACTGTTTAGCCGCTAGGTCCTCGCTAGCTCGACATGTACACCATCCATCACCCAGCACTATCATCAGGCAATGTAAGTTGCTACCGTCTTTATGCTCGCCAGCCTTCCAAAACCTTAAGCCCAAACCATCTAACCCTAACTTAGGGTCCGTAACCCACCCCATGTCGTCGCTGTGGGTTTGAACTCCACCATGGACTAGTGTGCCATCGCGACTTCATGGAGAGTTGTGAAGAGAAAGAGTTGGAAGAAGAAGGGTAGATAAGTGAAGAGAAAGAGTTGAAAACAAGGAGGGTAGATATATGGCGCCATAGGGCTATATGTCCAATATGCTCTTTGCTATGGCGCGGTGAGCCTAGCCCATTGATCACGCTAGCTTTATGTGGTAGATGTATAACATCTATACAAACATTATTAGAGCATCAACAACAATATATCCAAAAAAGAAGCCCAAACATGACTTCAGCCTTCGTTAAGAAAAAATAGGACTTGAACTGTCCAACGATGCCCTAAATAATCATCCTAATTTCCAAATCACCCAAAAGCCACCCCACACCTCATTTTAGTGTTCCGTCAAAGTTAGGACTGCTCCCGCCCAAGCCAATGATTAGGCTAGGTTATCATTCTTTGAAAGCACTCAGCCTAACCTCAAGGCTCAATCTGTATGGTCGTTCTGGTGTGCTACCAACATAACACATCAATATGCGAGCTTCGTCCAGGATCAATTGTAATAAAATGTCCTCATATGGTTCATCATAGATGTTCACATCATGTTTAATAAAATGTATCTTAGAGTAAGCTGGTGTGGATGCAATCTGCTTGAACATTCAGGAGTCTCCATGATCAAGAAGGCACTCTAAAAGGAAGAAATGTATTTTTCCTTCACCCTCATCCGAAAATGCAATATTTAGCCAAAGGAACAAGCTAGAAAAATACAAGGTTGCTAGTTACCAACCTAAGAACAATGAAGTGGTGTGCATCCTTTCAGAGTTCAAAGCCTCGACGAGCAACCCGGTGAAAATGGACGCAAGAATGGTGAAGGGTGGGAGTAGTGGGTAAAGAAGGGTGGGAGTAGTGAAGAAAAGGAGAGAAAAGGGATTTTGTCCGACATTTATTGTTGGGTCATATGGTGAGCTAGTGGTGAAAACCCTTTCCACCATCGGGTCATAGTCAGGGGCAGAGCTACATTATAGACAGAGACAGCCCACGGAAATTTTAAAAAACAGTGGAAGAAGGCAAAATTTCACCATATTTGCGCCAACAATTCAAAAAGTCTTGCACCCATAAGACAAGCTGCACCCCCCTCAGATTTGCTCTAACACCACCACTACTCATAGTAGGTGTAGCATTGGGGCCAAACAAACCGGCGGTGAACCGCTATTGCCTTTGTGATAAGTACTCATATGAATCAGCAAAGTAAATGCTTGATCTTCATGATAGTAGGTTTAAGAACAAGATAACTTGTTGCGAATAACGGGTAACTAGCTTTATACCTAATAAGTTTGCTTTGTTTATAGGCTCTCCCACGCCCGATGGGAATCAACAGGAGGTGATGTTCTTCAAGATTATCTATAGCTGGTTAAAGTCTTTGGTCAGCTATACTGAAGCTTGCTGTAGTGAATTCTTTTGTGATGCTAAACTGCATTCGGACTATTATGAACGCATCTTGCGGTCTTAATTTTATGATTAGTTGGAAACTTGGTAGTAAATTTTTTTATGATTTCCTCATAGCAACAACCGCTGTATATGGAATCTAGCAACTCGAAAAATCATATTTCAGTTAATCAGTATACTACTATAAGAAGGGCGGGCTTGATGCAAGTGGTAGTGGAAGGTCCCGGGTTCAAGCCCAGCCTCCGCATATTGCACATGGTGCGGGTAAGGCTTGGCGCTAAATATACCCTTCCCTAGACCCGCGCATTGCAGGAGCCTACTGCACTGGGTACGCCCTACAATAAATCCAGTTCTACATGCTTGCAATGGTCACTTTCATTTTAGCACACAAGTAAATAATAATAAGGATGCCACTAAAAACTAATAAGTAATAATATACTACTCATTCCAATGAGTTTGTATAATTGAGAAACCAGAACAACTCAAAATGCATTATTATTTTTTATGTGAAAGCTAAACTTCAACTACGAATCTGAAGTACAGGGTTGTCTATGAAGCTTTAACATTAAGATGATGCTGATTCAGGTTCGCTAGTAGCAGCTGAATCAGAATTAGAAACAGAATCAACATCATTATCATCGTCGTCATCGTCGCCGTCTGCAGCTTTATGCTCTGAAAAGGAAACTGAATATTCTGAATCGATCAATGGCATCTCGACCATGTTCTGCATATCCTCAGGCAGCTTACGCATGATGTAAGCCAAGAACTCCATGAAGCATACGGTGTTCAGCGTCGCCTTCGTCCCTTTTCTCAGTTCTTGCTCCTTGACAGGCTTTAGGATCTGCATTATCTCCACCGAGCTCTCTCGGCACGGTTCCTTCCACGGTTGAGTTTGCCGACGATGCTCCCCGGTGACACGAGTGACGGCCTGTAACCCCAGCATAGTGCATAGTCCGCCCATTGCGGTGTCATGTCACCCGGCAGGTCTGCTTTGTACATCTTCTCAGTTGCGACATGGTACAAACAGAGCATGTGGAGCTTGTTATTCCAGCCTTGACCTAGCAGCAGGACTAGCACGTCGCCACAGTCCCAAACGCCATTGATTTGGCAACTAAAAAGATCGCCGCCTCGGATGTAGCGATCGGTCTCCACGGCGAGGGCGCACCTCCTCTCCCACTGGTGATCCACCGTGAGCAGCCACAGCGTCCTGCTCCAGCCATCATTTGCCACCACGCACGGGCGACCGGACATCTCCAAGAACTCCGCCTGGTCTGGCTTCTCGCCGGGCAAGTCGATGGTGCTAACCGTCTCTTCGTCGACGTTGAAAGCAAGCACCACCGGGTCGTCAAAGCGGAGGAGGTAAATTGTGCCTTCCATGTAAAGCGTCTTCAGGTTGATCTTCTCCTTCCGTCTCGCCGGCAACACGGCTAGCTGTGGTGGTCGCTTCCGATTCTCGGAGTCTCCGAGCGCGTACAACATTAGCGAGTGCTCGCAGAGGCCGCCGCGGCCGGGGAAGTAGTACCCAGGAACGTACTTGCGGCGGCACACGAGGAGCTTGTAGGCTTCGCTGCTCCGGCCGTAACCCAGCGCCAGTGCGGTACTGTACTGCTCCCACCGCGACTTAGAGCTCTCCGCGACGAATAAGGGACGGTAACCTCCTTGGGATCATCGGCGATGGCCGGGTTCCAGAGGATGCACCTGGCCGGGTCAGAGAAGTCCTCGCCGGAGATGAGCACGACGCCGTTGCACGTGTTGGCGTAGCGCGTCCCGAGGTACCTCCTCCCGGAGGCCACACGCACCGGGTTGTTGCCGCTGACGGCGCCGGCCATGTGGAAGCCGTGGAACACGCTGACGGGCTTGTGCTCGGCCCGCCTCCTGATCGGCGCGGTCGCGACGTAGGCGATCTGCTGGCGGGGCAGCGGCGGCGCGAGGCGCAAGTGGAGGCTCCTGAACTCCGGGCTGCGGATCAGGCAGCGGTGGTGCTTCGAGAGTGCCATGCACGCCACCGCGGTGCGGGCCGGCAGGCGGGCGAGGATGTTGCCGGCGACGTCGTCACATACATGTGCACCTGACGCGCCGTCGACGGGTGTCACCTTCCTCTTCTTTGGGTCTGGAGCACCGGCACTCGCCGCCGCCGTCTCTTGCTCCTCGGCGATCTCATCATCCCCTCCATTCTTCTCCATCATGTCGTGGATTCCGATTGGTGCGATTCATATTGCCGATCCAAAATATAGGTAACGGACGGAGTCGAGTTCTGTTACGGTCAATAAAAAATGGTTGCTATTGTCGGCCGTTCAGGTATAAATGCAGAAGGACTCCCGCGCGTTGTCACGGGTATGAAGGTGGTAGGATGTTAATCACTAATAATTTAAGGTTATGATGTATAGATGATAATCTAAAGTTATTTTAAATAATATATATTTAGATATCAATAGAGAAAACATATGAATGAGACATTCCTAATGATATATAAAGTCAATCATCAACAATTTAGTTTGTGAATGATGTGACCAAATCCATCTTAATGGGAATATGTATAATCGAGAGCTTCAGCGCGTTGCCGCCCGATACGAAGAAAAAAAAAAATCTATGGGTTAAAATATTACTATCACCCTCCTATTCTTTTTCTTTTCCCCTTTTTTTATTCTTTTTTTTACTTCACTCTACACCAACTATCATCAGTAGGACCCACTTATAATTTTACCAAAATATATCCATACGAGACCTTGTTTTGAAGGATTTATTAAAAGGAATTCAATGATGTAATCGAATTTAATTTAGTTTTTTGGTTTGTGAGTTATCATATTTTTAGTTAGTTCAAACAATGAGGCCCACCGCTGGATGTCATGGTCTTAGTGAGGCTGGCGAGGTGGCATGCTTGCATGTCGAGAGAACTCCTTAGTGGGAGTTTTCTACATAGGTATAGTAGATAAAGATGGGATGCAACCAAACGACGGGGAGAGAGGCACCAAACCCGCAAAGCCTTTGACCCGATCTCCAAACAACAGTAGAACCGTAAGCCATGACTAATTAATCCACACAATACAACGCAACCTAATTGAAAGTCGTAGAGCACAAAGTAGGGAACCTGACAGAGATCTCTCATGAGTCCAAGAACTCGCAAGAGCAAAGATGTGTAAGACACTCAAAAGCTCAGCTGCAATACCATATAAAATTCTCAATTGATCAAAAGTTATTTTCTTGTAGCATACTCCCTCCGTCCCATTGAGTTTGTCACCCCTGAACTCCGTGCCATCTTATTCAAATTTTTTATAGAAATATAATTTATTTTGTTATGACTTATTTTATCAATAAAGATACTTGAATATTGATTAATTTATTTTATTATTTGTATAAATATTTTGAATAAGACGGATGGTCAAATATGAAATTCAAAAGTCAAAAACGTCAAGCTTTATGGGACAAAGGGAGTACAAGCGATATTTGTACTAAGAATAGATAGCTATGAAGGTGAGGATGAAATGTCTCCCCACGTTGAAAGGTTGAGAGCCAACTAGTCCAAGCTTTCACGAGGTGGTCTTCAATTCCGATACATTGTGGATGCCTCTAAGATAGACATCTTTTGGGCTTCTACGCAGGCCTTTTATTATCGGCCATTACTCTCTAGACGGAAGGCCAAACGGTAAGGATTAGATGCGGGCGTCCGGCCGAACAGTGGTGGCGTCCGGACGCGCCTCGTCTCTGGGCTTTGCCACCTCTTCCTGGCCTCATTGCTGGCGGCCCATCTCCTGCTAAAAGGCGCAAATGATATCGTCCTCGCCCGCTCCTCGACCCCGTGCGAATCGAAGCCCCGTCCCGCTCCTCAACCCCTGTCTCGGCCACCAGGGACCTCGCCGCCACCCCAACCCGATGCCGCCCCAGCCACGCTCCTAACCCCGTCCCGGCCACCAGGGCCCCGCCCCCGCCGCCGCCCCAACTCCCTCTATCTCTTCTCCGTCTCTAGGGCCGAGCGCCGCCGTCTGCCACCCACCCATCGCAATGCCGCCTGCCCGTCTGCCCGACGCGCGCTCGCGCTTTCCCCTTGGCCCGACCTGTGGACGGCGCTGCTCGGCGGATCCAGCCCACGGCCACCATGCTCCAATCCAGGTCCAACGTCTCCTCCTGATCCAATTCATGTGCTGCAGTACTGATCCGAAGCTGCCCCAGGTCTCTGTCGCCCAGGTGCCGACGCCGTCGTCATGGGCCACGCCTAGGTCTCTGCCGCCGCTCGTGTCTGAAGAGGGCCACGCCCAGGTCTCCGCCGCTGCTGACGTCTGAGGATGCAACAGGCACACCCAGACCTGTCGACGGCGCTTGATTTTTCTTGTGATATTGTGTGATGATTTTTGTGAAATCTGTGTTTCATGTCTATACGATTAGAAATATTTCCCCGGTAAATTTTATTCATGTTCAAAAATCAAAAGTACGCTGGTTGGGTATTGCAAAATTTGTGATTCTTTTATCTAGCCGATTCAGCAAGCAATTAGTTTATGTTGTATCCTGAATTCGTTTACGTTTTATCATACATATATTCATTGCTTACAGTATGACCACTGCATCGAGCTTGTCTTCTGAGATAGGTTGATATATTTGCAATTGTGCTATTTTGTGATTAAAGCATGTAGCATTTTCTATCTTATTGCCTTTTTTATTTTCTGTTTTCTTTTTTTTTTTGCTATCTCGGTCAAGCTTCTCTATTTTGTTTTTATATTTTTATAGGCACGCATGCCGTTTTTTTCCTGTTTATATCCGTACTACTGTTCTACATTGTAGTTACTTGCTACACAAAGAGTACAAATACGTACGGACATAAGATGATTGATGTGTAGTTTTGCCTGTATATATTTACAAAGCCTCTATATTTACATACTCCCTCCGTCCCACTGAGTTTGTCACCCCGGATTCCGTGCCATCTTATTCGATGTTTCGTCTTATTCAAATTTTTTGCACAAATATAATTTATTTTGGTACGACTTATTTTATCTTGAATATTGATTAATTTATTTTATAATTTGCATAAATATTTTGAATAAGACGGATGGTCAAACATGAAGTTCAAAAGTAAAAACGACGAACTCCATGGGACGGAGGGACTAGGATGATTTAAAATTGTCAGATCGTTCCTGATAGCTAGAATTCGATAGCTTAATTCGATACATGATCTATCATGCATGTTTCATCGTTTTCTTTCATATTATGGTATATCTTATATGTCATTCAGATTTACACCGAAGTCCAAATGATGTGTTCTTGTATGCGTTGGAAACTAGACTTGACGGGCTTTCCAACCATGTATAGCATGCAACATGAAATGCTAGAGGATGGTGTAATATCTTCTACACCTATGTAGCAAAGATCCACTAGAGAGTTCTCTGCTCCCTGGTGAAGCCACGTCATTACGAGGGCCACATCATCCACTCAGCCCTTACGTCATCCTCCCCTGCTCTTGCTAAAAAAACCCACCAGTGTGCCTTGAAGCCCGCCGCCACTCCCTCGCCTCCCACCGCAGCCGCCTCGCCTGCCCGTTGCCCCCTCGCCTTCACACCACCTCGCCTCCCCACCGCAACAGCATCGCCTGCCCGTTGCCCTCTCGCCTTCACGCCACCTCACTTCCCCACCGTCGCCACCTCGCATGTCCCCATAAAACTGCCCCCAGCCCGTGCCTCCCCTCCGCTACCCTGCCTCAACCGTGGGCTTAGCCCTCTGCTGGACTCACCGCAAAAGATCGCCACAGTCATCGTCCTCCGCCGCCGTCGTGTGGGACACGGATTCGAGCGCCGAAGTGAGGCCCCTCGGCGGCACCGCGCTCAGCCGAAGGGAGCGCGGGCACCGACGAGAGGGTTGACAGCGGCGCCGGCTAATCTTCCTCTGCCTTGGCGCTGCTAAAAATAGCTGCACACAGGCTGCATCCATTGTGGCTACCACAGCCACGAGCGGTGCTCCCAAAAATAGCCGCCTGCATGTCCTCTTCCCCGCGCAGCAGTGCCACAATCGAGAAAGAGGGGAGGAAGAGAGAAGGGCGTTCTGTCTGGTGACTTGCGGTGGAGGCGGTCGCTCCCCTTCCCGCAGTTGCTGGCACCGCCGTTAAAGAAACTGCCGCAGCTGCCGTTTTCGATGGTGAACGAGAGAGGGCAAAGATAGAAATGAGCTAGGGTTTTAGGTTTCCGGCCGCAGGTGGGTTTTGTTCGTCCGATCTGAGCGGTGCGCCGTCAGATAAAACCTATCCCTGACGGATGGCCAAGATCGTGCCGTGGGCGTTCTTGGGCCTGCGGCCAATTTGGCCCAGGCGGGCAGAAGGCGCCATGCGTCCAAGTGCGTCCAAGCAAGCCATGGGTGGCATTCAGCTGCGGGCCTAATTGTTTGCGCTGGCCCAAATAAGCCACAGTTCGGTTTTCCTTTTTATATAATGTTTTCTTATGTAAATCCTATATAAAATGTTTTCTTATGGTACTATTAGAAGTAACTTCAAACACGCAATTTCATTTATTGCCAAGCCACCGACCCATCGAGAGACATTATATTGTTCTCTACTTGATTCCTTTAACGCAGCCACTCCCCCGATGACTTAATCCAGCATCAAATCAAACATGCATGTCCATTCAACTCCTCTATTTAGCATATAATCATATTTATTCGAATTTTCTCTTGCATACCCGCAGCAACGCGCGGAAAGTCCTCCTGGTTGAATGAGAAGTTATACCAATATCCCATCTCAAGAGCACTATTGAACTCTTTGAGTGTGCAATGCAATTATAACTCCTTGGTGCAAGGTCTAAATGATGTGCCATTGGTCATTTGAAATCTAAGTCGATAACCTTTCGAACGAGTTTTCATGGGCCTCCAAATCTTTAGGAAATCTAAGAGTTATGAGTGTTTTTTTCCTGTTGGTCCGTGCTATGGGCCAGTACCAATATCCTGTCCTGAGAAGATTGTTGAACTTATGAGCAGTCTGCTCTAATACGATCATAACTACTTGGTGCAAGGTCCAAATGATGTGGTCTTTGGTTGATTTTGACTCGGTTTTGGATTGGATCTCCACCTATTTGCGGGGTAGCAACATGCGACAACGAGACATTATGAGGACATCATCAATCTCAATCGCACGAAGGTCTACACTATGATTAGAAAAAAAAACACACTCCTCTTTTACGCGCGCGCTCTAGAGTAACACCGTACACTACTACAGAATTGAACTTGCATGGTGTTTAGTTTTTATTTTCCGTGGCGGGCATTTAGAAAACCGCCACGGAAAATAGTTTTCTCCTGCAGCCCCGCCGAAATGCCCGCCATGGTTAATCGATTAACCGTGGCGGGCATTGTAAAATAACCGCCACGGTTAATAGGGATTTTCCATGGCGGGCATTGTTAAAAGTCCGTCACGGTTAATCGTTTAACCGTGGCGGACTTTTTAACAATGCCCGCCACGGAAAATCGTGGCCAGAAATATATATACCAACACTTCACTTCTCTCCCTCCCTCTCCCATCTCTTTCTCCCTGTTACTTCTCTTTCTCTCCTCCCGTCCCGACGCTCCTCTCCTCCCATCCGCCCCTCCTCCCGACGCTCCTCCCGACGCCGGCCGACGCCCCCAAGTCCCCCTTCCCCTCCCACCTTCTCCTATGCCGGCGGAGGCCAGCACCACGGCGGCCCTCCTCCCCCCAATTACGGCGGCGGCGCGGGCCGGCGGGCTCCTCCCCACCCTTCCAAGGCCCGCGCCGCGCTGGCGGCGGCGGCGCCCGTGGGCGGCTCGGGCGGCGAATCCCGCGCGGCGCGCGGCGGATCCGCTGCAGCGCCGGATCGAAGCGGTGGCGCTGACGGGACGGCGCGGGGGCGGCATGGATCCGCCGATCCAGGCCCGCAACGCGGATCCGGCGGTGGAGCTCGCGGGCGGTGTGTCGCCCACGCGCGGGTCCGGCGGCGGAGCTTTCGGGCGGCCGCTACACCGGCGTGGATCCTCCCTTCCTCAACGGGCGGCGGCTCCTCCCTCCACGCCGGCGCTTCTTCCCCGGCGGTGGAGCTCTCCCGGCGACGGCCAAACCTCCTCCCCTTCCGCCCGGATCTGCCGTGCGGGGAGGCCCGATCCGGCGCGGGGAGGGCGGATGTGGCCTCTATGCCACCGGATCCGCCCATGGCGCGGGGCGAGCCGGGCGGCCGGCGGCGAAGCCGGCGGCTGCGGCGAGGCCTAACCCCTAGCGAGTGGCGGCCGTGGATCCCATCGGCCCGGATCGGCCCATTAGGGTTAGGTCCGGGCTTTTTGTTTTTTTTTTTTTTTTATTTTACCATGGCGGACATTGTAAGAAGACCGCCACGGTTAATCCTATTAACCGCGGCGGGCATTGTTAAATAACCGCCACGGTTGTCGATTTTGCGTGGCGGACATTTGCCCGCCACGGAAAAATAGGTCGATTAATGCGTGACCCTAGCTCCGTGGCGGACCTAATGCCCGCCACGGAAAATCGAAAAATGCCCGCCACGGAAGTTCGATTCTGTACTAGTGGTAGCATCATTTTTTTAAAAAAATCAAACGCGTTGTCCATAACATGCATGCACACTCATCTCATATGTATGTAAACCCTACTCCTATGAACAACTTCTAAGGACTGAGCCGACAGATCTTGAAATTCATCGAGCCTAGGTATCGATGGAAATGCGGCTACCACTGAAACCGTATTACCATAAAATCCTAAAATAAATCTAGAAAAATGCGAGGACCCGTTCGAAATTAAGTACTTGAACTTAGGTTAGCAGATTACGCCACAAGGAACCTAACAACGCTACAGTGGCACAGCTTTTTTTTAATTATTTACTGTAGCACCACTTGGCCACGAGAAAGGTGAGAACTTCCGAAAGTTTATGGACATGTAGACGCTAAATTTTAAAAATTAGGAAGCAACGGTGCACTTCACTCTCCTTTCTTTTGTCAAAATATTTTGGGCTACCTTTCCTTGTTCTTATTTTTGGGCCTTTCATTTGCTACCCAGACCTCCTGACCCATTTATCTGAAAATCAGGACAGGCCAAATATGGGCCCAAATAAAGGATCCCAATTCCCATCGCCTCGCGCGGCCAGCCACAAGCCCGCAAGATACGCACCCACCCATGGCGGCGCCGCCGCCGCCTGAGCTGTTTGACGATGCCATCGCCGAGATCCTCCTCCGTCTCCCGCCCGACGATCCCGCGTGCCTCGTACGCGCCTCCCTCGTCTGCAAGCTCTGGCGCCGTATCCTGTCCGACTCCACCTTCCCCCACCGCCGCTACCGCGAGTTCCACCTAACGCCTCCCCTGCTCGGCTTCGTATGTGGCACCTACACCAAATCCAGCCGCTTCGTCAACTTCACAAAGGGCGTCCCTTTCCTCCGGCCACCATTCGGATGCCAGGCTCTGGACTGCCGCCATGGCCGTGTCCTCCTCGACTCGGTAGGTGCAAGAGGGATAGTCTCGCCGTGTGGGACCCTGTCACTGGCGACCACAAGCTGTTCGCCGATCCTGACCCGGACTCATTTGGCCGCTCTGGCGTGGTTCTCTGTGCGGCGGCAGGCTGCAACCACCGTGCCTGCCACGTCGGACCTTTCGTTGTTGTCCTCGTGAGCAGCCCACTGGAAGGCACCAAGAATATCCGTGTAAGGGTGTACTCGTCCGATCGCGACTCTGAATCTGAAGCATGGAGCGCACCGGCCTGCGGCCTCCATGCAGCTGCCTGGAAAATACCACGTGTTGGTAAAACGTGGAGCCATTGTTGGGGACCAAATCTACTTCTTAGTCTCAGTGTCAGGTACCCGAACCACTGATGAAATCCTCAAGTATGACTTGGAAAAGCATTGCTTGACTATGGTTAGCTTGCCATCCATCTACATCAGTCGTTGGCCTGTGCTCATGACAATGGAGGACGGTTCGCTGGGGTTTAACGATTCAACCCTCCACTTGTGGGCAAGAAAGGTGAATATGGATGGATCTATGGTCCATTGGGCTCCTAGTCGTAGGTCACGTTCATGGTAGTCAACACGTGCATCTTGTGAAGCCAGTCTGAATACCTTGCTGAAAACACAATTATGTAAACCTCAAGTCTCAGTATGTTGCTCCTTTGGCTCATGCATGTTTTATTGCTGATCTATAACATGACTATGATCTATATTTTTTGATCTATACATGCGTCGTCCCCCTTAACAATCTGGTTCCTATTATTCCTCGGACTGGTTACATCAGCAGGAACGTTATCGCATTTGCTGACGACGTGGATTTTCTCTTACTGGGCGACGCTGGTAGTGGCTACATGTTTGAGCTAAAATCAGGGCGGTTCAAGAAACTAAGCACAGATGAGCAACCCTCAGTACCACTACTGTGATGTCTTCCCCTACGTGAGTTTTCACATTCCATACTTTATATAGTTCGGCAGTTTATAACTGCTCTATATACATGTGTTCTGCAGCTTTTGCTATATAGACATTTCAGTTGAATGGAAATAGATGCTATCTAGTACTATTCAAGGGAAGACCGAATATCTAACAACAGGCCGTCAATCTGATTTTGGTTCATTGGGCTCCTAGTCGTAGGTCACGTTCATGGTAGTCAACACGTGCATCTTGTGAAGCCAGTCTGAATACCTTGCTGAAAACACAATTATGTAAACCTCAAGTCTCAGTATGTTGCTCCTTTGGCTCATGCATGTTTTATTGCTGATCTATAACATGATTATGATCTTTATTGTTTGATTTTCAGCTTTTGCTAGAGGGGCACTGTCATCAACTGTGGAGACTCAGTGATCTTCCTAAGTGGCAATTGCTATTTAAGGACATAATCTGGAAAATGGATTGTGGACCAAAATTCATCACTACATGATGTTGATGCTTCTCCAGTGTTTTTGTATTCCGTTGAGGAGTTCAATAAATCTGCCATCTTGAAGAGCTGATGCTTTCTAGTGTCTAGTCCATTAGTTTTCTTTTTCTGTTGAGAAGTGAGAATAGTACTGTGTTCAGCTCATCAGATATTCTGCTAAACTTGAATATAGACTATGTTTTAGTTTAGCATAGCCAAGATAAGTGTTTCACTTTACTATTTTGGCTCATCAGTTATTTCTCAGTCTATACTTTATACATGGCGTGGCCGTTCGGAGTCTTTTTTATTTCCTTCTGAATCATTCAGTTTTTGCTCTACTTTGACCTTTTTTTTTTTTCGAAATCTAGGATCCATTCGTTCCTTTGCAAATTGTTACCTCTGCTCTAAGTTCGACCCTTCAAGGAGCAATCAGATAAAGAAATTTTGTACAGAGAAGAGTACGTTATGGTAGATTAAGTTCAGAGTACGCGTGGATTAGACTCTCTTTCATGAATTTCTAGGAATAATCAGTGTGCAGTTTGAACGGTCCACTTAAACAAAAAAGTTCTAGCGCCTATGTTTTTGTCTTTCTAGTAGCATCTGTTTCACTTGAATTGGATTAACGGATTAGGACTTATGCCTGAATTAGTGCAGCTATCTCAGTTGATATATTCTCATAAAGAAATATCTTTAAACTTTTTGATAGGGTCACTTTAACCTAAGTTTCTAAAATAGTTATAAGAAAATTTTCCTAGATATTTAAGATGTATTTATTTTCTTTAATTGGTTATAAGTGGATAAAGAGTTATGATCAAAACAGTGGGGAACTAGGAATCCTAAGCGAAGTTTTAGTGTTGAGTGAGTTTCATAAAATAGGTTCATCGTGGTTGTGACTAAAATATTTAGACCACACACGCATATACAGTATATGATATCACAAATATTTTTCAACTATTTTTCTAGATTAAATTAAATCTAAAAGATGCATAAGTTTCCAACAGCACCTGTGAAGCTCGTGGTCTGTGGAAACAGGAAACGGGTCCAACACCCTGGTTAGAGTTAGGCAACTATGGCAGTGCGATGCCCCATACTGACCCAATCAAATGCGAGATCGAGGCCCAAGGCAGGCATCTCCTCGTATGTGCCATTAACGATGTCCTTAGATAAGTCGTGCAGAGCAACCACGTCCCAGGTCCACGGGCGTCACAAGCTAGTAGAGAAGGCAGGCATCCGGGACATGTGCCATCGGAGGAGCCATGACTAGCGGAGGCACACTCAGAAAGATAGATAGAGATGAAATCTCAGTTAGCAACCTGTTCCTCCCCTAACATGCATCTAACGCATTGACACATACAGGAGCCTCATAATCGTATTGCTTATGAAATATGTTGAACAAAGAGTTATGAAATGGAATATATTAAAGAAAAAAATATAAGCACTCAGTGCACTTGAAGCATTAACGATAACAAATTTTGCAGTCTTGCATGAGCTAATAGAGGTTTTGGTTTTGCAATTAATTATTACTTTGGAAATGACAATAAACTAAAAATAACAATAACCACAACATCATAAGTGTTGGTGAAAGTTTATTGGTATGTAGTACGCAAGAACTTCCTTTAGTCTGCATCTTGATTATCCATCTCCTCCTTAATCCTAAATTGAGGTGCCCTTCGATACGAATAGACGACTGACAATGTTCATTGAGCTAGTTGCTTTTTTTTTTTTCCAGCAACCTTCCTGCTTTTAATGCTTTCTTCTTCAGAATCACTTGGTGAATATGAGTCACTCGAGGTATCACCATCTTTTGCTAGCATAGAAAATCATAAATTATATATCAGAGCACGGAAGCAGGGAAAACACAACATATTAAACTATGATAATAGTCATATTTGTTTAAATAGAACCATACATGTCTACTAGCTTTTATCATTCAAATCTCATTATAATTTATTATTAAACAAGTGTGCTGCCTGGTTCCATATGTAAACAATCTTTCCATTGAGGCATGTGTTCCAATCAAGAAGGTTGGATGCATCCACTACTACAAAAAAATCTTTCAAGTGGCGACCAAGAAACTGCCACAGTAATCGGCGGATTAACCGTAGCCTTTGCTTCATGATGGTTACAGACACCGCCACGGAAGTTACTTTCTGTAGTAGTGATCTATTCAACCACACAAGTTTGCATCTTGAGATTGTAGTTCATCACTACTAAAGGAGAGGTATAAGAAAATAACAAGGCCTGTTCCTTCTATCTCAGTTTGGCTTGGGTTCAAGCAAAATTCCACATGAGATTCAATAGGAGTTGAAAAGAAACTTAGTGTTGCACAATAATAAACCAACTTTGAATATCAATATTAAATAATATTGTGTGCTATCCATGCTAAGGTTCTTGGGCATTCGATCTTGTTAATCATCTAACTACCAATTATCTTCAAACTTTTATTTATATAGTCTTTGCTTACTTACCTGCTGCTTACAAATTGAGTAAAAGTCACAATACAAGCAAAATAACTAAAGGCCAAACTATAATGTTGCCTATTTATCTCAAATTACGCACATTATTTTTAAAGCTTAATTGCAAACAGCCCTCGTTGTTTTCATAAAATTTGGTGATAACAAATATACTATCATTCCTAATGTACAAAATAAAGTAAAAAAAATTGATAGAACCAACAATACAAAACTTAAGTAGCAAAAAAAACAAAATATAAACTTTTGCTAACCAACAACATACTATCTTTGATGTCACGTAAGTATTTGCAAATTTAAAAAATATGAATAAATTAATAAAAACTCAAGTCGGTGTGTACACAGCTGTACAAAATTTATGACAATAACAAAAAATGTAGGAACTTACAATCATCTATGTTTTCTTCATGTCCTATTGTTGGTTCTTGCCTAGACGAAGATGATCTTGTAGACTCCTGATAAGGTTTCTCATTTACTGTTAATCTAGAACGTAAACTTTCATGCTGCCAAAGAAAAGAAAATAATCAATTATACACTAGAATTAACTTAGTAATTTTCCACTACCACAGAAAAGAAAATTAATCAATGATAACAACAAAAAGTATGTCATGTAGATTTTCACAAGACAAACAAAAAACCATGAGAAAAATTACCATATCTGCCGATATTTCAAAAGAGTATAGATCATGAACACTTGTCCTTTGAATAAATGCACGCGTGGAAACCTTTCCAGTTTCTAGGTAGGATAATGCGGATTTCAGTGTGCGGAATGTGTAGGAACTAGCAGGATCCGTGTAATACTGCATGATAAGACAAAATAATGATTCCTAAACCAAAGAATGTTCATTTATTCAATTGTAAAAATCATGACTCATGAGCCATATTATTTACCGGATCTCTCCTGATCAATCCATCCTTTGTTTTTCTATATACTAGTTCTTTTACCCAACCTTCAGGCAATCCACTTGGCCGAAAGTCCACTCTTGAGAGTATCTAAAAATATGCCACAACTATAAATATAAAAACATGAAACACTTAAAAGATGATTTGAACAGGTTCTAACAAGAGACACACATTATCTTCAGAACTTGTGTCACATTGTCCATTGGTGTCACACTCGGTGACCTTTGCCTCATTAATATAGAGTAGTACGTCTTTCTTTGATAGCAATCGCAAACCAGTGATTGAGTGGACATAAAACTACAATGAAATCATAAGAAGTATCAGTAATGCCATCAATATATCCTAAAATCATTAGTCACACAAAGCTACTGACAATTGATGCTCCATTCAAAAATTAATTCCATTACTTCTAGGACTTGATGAAAACCAATATGTAACTTTATTTATAATAAATTTCTTGGATCAAATCTAGACAATTGGTAGGATATACATAATAAAAAAGTTTCATAAATCAAAACAATGGTAAAATTTTTAAGAATATAAAAATACAATGATCTCATACATAAATATTCTCTAGATACCTCCACTCTAGTGTGCTCCTCAATGGGTGCGAAGCACATACTAAGAAACTAGCTATTCCATGCCATCCTCTTCTATAATTCAAATATGCTTATCAGATTCATTTATTAATTACAAAACTTCGTATCTACTGAGTTTCTTGTTTGAATGTAACAACAAATAGAAGAATGTAATAGAAAACTTGTTTAATTGCAATTATTAGTTAATATGAGAGCATCGAAGTAATGTAAAACCAGCAATATATAATATAGCACGGTACCAACTAATTGAACTTGTGGATACGTGACCTTGTACATCTTGTCTGTATTCTCCCCGCCACTCTTATCTCCATCACCCAACCCTTTGGAAGCCATTCATGTTGTCTCTAAATATGCAAGCATAATGAACATACAAAAAAATTCTAGTAGCATGTCTAAAATAAAAAAGTTTGAACATAGAAATTGTAGTCATGCACCCGAAGTGTGTTTTCTGCACCACATTCCTTTGATTCTAGCATACGCTCATCTGTCCCAGAAAACAGGTACTCCAAAACCTCCGACTTCATTGTGAATGTGTAATTCGATATGGGGGAAGTATAGTACTGCTTGCAAAATAATTCAAAGGTTCAAAAGAAATTTAGAAATCTGAATAATAGGAAAGTATCATTCATATAGTTGACATTCCTTGTTGGATCATATACAAACACTATTCCTATTGTTGAGAAACGTACTCGATTAATGGTGCCATCTTCAGCGCGATAGACCTCCATGGTCCATCCATCGGGGAGCCAATCCGGCGGCTTCGCTAATGCCTCAATATCCTCCTCCTTATCTGACCTCATAGTAATAGGTTTGTCACCCATTTTTTTGAGGGTTGGCTGCAACCTACCTATGCATTTTTTTGAGGGTTGGCTGCAACCTACCTATGCTTAGCTTTGGATCTATCAACGCAAAGGATTGCTTCAACAATGGGTATTTATACTAACATTCCTATGCATCTGGTATGCTAGCTGGCATCCACCATAGGCTGGAAATTGACTGGTTATTTGGTAAGGAACAAGTCAAAGATTCTTTTAATCAATACGCATAATGTAAAATAGGAAGGAGGTGAGCTAACATCATGTGTAACACCTAGCTCATTTAGTGTTGTAAATACTTCAGATTTGAAATGCGGATTGCATTATTAATACATAGAACATAATAAAATAGGAAGTAGGGTGAGCCAACATCATGTTGTGGATCTTTATGGCAGGCAAGTGGAAGAACAACTCATAGTGTGTAATGACTGACTCATTTAGTGTTGTAGGTACTGCAGATTTGAAATAAAGATTGCCTTATTAATACACAAAATGTAAAATAGGAAGGTGGATGAGCCAACATTGTGTTGTGGATCTTTAAGGTTGGTAAGTGGAAAAATAACTTATAATGATGCTAGCTGGCATTCAATGCACCTAGCTGCACCGCAAAGATTACCAATTTCACCATACAATGAATCAGGACTTGATGTGGTTGGTGTCCATTGAACCTGACCACAATTGTAACATAGTTTAAGCCCCTTCTTTTCCTCCTATTTAATATTGGTATGAAGGCATGATGCTTATGGAGTGCCAAAAACAAACTATCACATAAAAATTATACCTGGGTCTTGGCATGATTAGATATACATGTATCATACTTAGTCTTGGCATGAGGAGGATGAGCCAACATCATGTTGTGGGACTTTATGGTAGGCGAGTGGGAGAACAACTCATAATGTGTAACGCCTAGCTCATTTAGTGTTGTAGGTACTGCAGATTTGAAATACATAGTGCATTATTAATACACGAAATGTAAAACAGGAAGAAGGGTGAACTAACATTGTGATGTGGGTCTTTAAGGTAGGTAAGTGGAAGAACAACTCATAATGATGCTAGCTGATAATTTATGACATAGTTGCACTTCAAAGAATACCATGTTTGACCATTGAATGAGCCTAGACTTGTAAAATAGGAAGGAGGGTGAGCCAACATCGTCTTGTGGATCTTTAAGGTAGGTAAGTGGAAGAACAACTCATAATGATGCTAGCTGGAATTCTATGTGACATAGCTGCACCGCAAAAAGAATACAATGTTTGACCATAGAATGAATCGGACTTGATGTGGTTGGTGTCCAAAGAACCCGACCATGATTGTAAACATACTTTCAACCCCCCCCCCCCCTTTGCCTCTTAATCAATACTTTGTATGAAGATGTGATGCTCATGGGCCGCCAAAAACATAACAGATTATAGCTAGGCCTAGACATGATGAGATGTATCATACTTAACCATTTTTTTCATTATGTCTTATGAACTTGATACTAAAACAAGACTTGCTACAATTGAGTGTGCTTGTTGTAAGTTGTAACATAGAAAGTGATGATGAATATGTAATGTTAGAATAAATATATGGATTTTTATTAAACTAGTGGAAATCCACATGCGGCACTCATGTGTCTATAAAAAATCCTATATAGAATACAAGACTAACAATGGTAGACTTAGACGCGTTGTAATAGACTTACAAACTAATAAAAATTATTGAGCCACAAATTTTATCAACAATCTAATATATCAAATCCTTGTATAATGAATGATCAAAATTCACACAAAATTGAACTTGTATTAGCCTTGATTATAATCATGAACAAATTATCCTTGCTTCACATCTGCTATGTCTTTTCTAAATTCAAAGACAAAAAAATATGACAACCACATGTTAGAAACACGTAGATTACCGACATTTTTTTTTTGTAGAAGTGAAATAATTATCCTCTTGGGAACCAAATGCATGACAACTTGTAAAGCATGCACCTAGTTGTAGAGTTTGGTAGGGCTAGAACCACGACTTGCGTTGTTGTTCGTTGAGTGAAATTGAGGGTGCGTCTCTAGTGGATTAGGTGGACTCAAGAACACAAAGAAGACAATGATTTATCTTGGTTCAGGCTATCAGAGCCCTACAACCAGCAATGGTGGTTTCCCTGTACTCAAGAACACCCAAATCGAGGTGTTAAAACAAGTGTAAGACAGATTTGGCAAGGGATACCTCGGTGCTATTGCATGGCTCTTTGGCGGTGAGGTTCCCCCCTCATCGGAGATGCGGGAGAGGATGGGGAGGAGCTCTCGGTTGCACCTCAAGGTGGCTCTACTCTCGTGAGCTCCATGAGGAATTGAATGATCTATCTTTGAATGATCAACCTCGCACCCTCTGTAGGACTCAAAACCTCCCCTTATATTTTGAGGTAGTCGGGTACAAGGCAGTTTGCGGGCTCTAGTCTTTGGTCTTTGTGCACTGAGTCCAGTAAGGCATTGCTGTAGTGTTGGTGGACCTTGGTGTTGTCGCAGTCCATCCGGTTGTCATCCTAACAATGCTTTGTCTATCACTTCTTGTCAGTATAGACTAGCCTTCTCTAGTTGAAACTTCTCGAGGTTTCCTTATCGGTGAGGGAGCCCACCGTGGGGCTGATGCGTGGGCCTGAGAGCCCCTGAGCCTAGGAGCTGGTTAGAGATTGTCCCTTATTGTCCTGCCATGAGCATGGCCTTGTTTGAGGGGTAGGTAAAAGCATAGCGTTTGTTCCTCAAGGTGGCACCGCAGAGGCCCCGAGCTCTGGGTGCTCTGGGCACTATGCCCTAGCCTGGCCATTGACTAGGAAAAGGAGCAGGGCTGAGGATCGTGCTAGGGCTACCATCTACCAAGAACCTAAATGCTCAGGAAAGCCACCAAGCTCCCGAGCCGAGGTTGGGGCGTTCTAAGGTCCCACCAAGATCAAGAATTGCATCACATGTTGCAAGATGCCATGATATCTTTGTGTGTGAGAATGAAGTGGGAGTTGTTCAAGTTCTGGAACTTGAAGAAGGCAGTGAATATGAGATTTTGCAAGAACTGGAGGTCCCATGTGTGATTCCTGATCCTTATGATAAGGATAAACCAAAGCGAAAACTGGAGTCCTTGACCCCATTCGGGAAAATTTTGTTCATGGGTATGATTGATGATATATACCGCCTACACAGGGCAGGTCTGATTCTGGACGGAAACATAGAACTGGAAGACTTCTACTAGCTGAAAAATAAGAAAGTCAAGCTTGCTGCTGATTTGAAGGACATGATGTTAAAAGATATCCAACGAGGATGAACAGAGATTATAAGAAGCTTTGCAAGCTGATGAGAAAATTGCTATCAAAATGCAATATTGAAATCCCTACTAACCTTCAATTTCTACTGCACCTAATGGATTTGGACAATCCATGGAATGAACAAACACTCATATGGTACAACATTTGCCTGATGGATGAAATATCCAAAGGAAGTTACACTATGGCATTATACAACAGACTGAAGCAGCTAGGTGTTGAAGATAGAGAGAAGTTCGGGGTCGGACGGGTGAACAAACAGAGTTGCAGATCAGCTAGTGTCTATGATTATATTATAGCAGCTGATGATGATGATTGGTCATGCGAGAACATGTTCATTAAATTGGTACATGAACGGTAGGGAAGGGACAACGGGTTGGGCCCACCTCAAAAAAGAAGAAAAATTAGTTGAACTGATGCACCACTGCATAGTGCACCTTCTAGAACTGGCGTATCGTGATGGAAAGATTTGCTTCACCAGCGTGAATGTCCCTTTAATGATTGAACTGGACACCCTAGGACTGTTTAGCCAATTCCAAGCAGGAATGTATGCTATTAAACAATTTGCTTTGACACATCTGATGCGAGTGATGAGGGTTTGACACATTTGCTTAAAGACAATGATGCGGTAAGTTGATGATTGCCCATGAAATTTATGCACCAAACTTAATTCCAGTTATAGATTATCATAGGTTGGAGTCTATTTGTCCTATCTTATAACCCATACAACTCATATTGTTGACACATTCTCAAAAAATATTTTTTTTTGAAGTGTTGAAATGTCATGTTTAATTTGGTAAGTTTTTTTTAAACTTAGAGTGCTTTTTATTACTAATCTGATCTAGCTAAATCGCTAGTCACCAAAACCTCAAGCACTTAAGCTACAACAACCTAAGTATTCGTTTGTAGGTTGGTATTGTTCTAGATCTAAACCTTTGATCCCTCTGGTTCTCGCTCGAGAAAGCCAACCAACCAAATGTAGGAAATCAAACTTGAATCGGAATGGAAACGAGCAAACTATATTGCTTCTAAGGGTCTCAATACTCCCCCTTTTACAATCTCACTATAGGGATATTTATAGTCGTCTGTAAGCTTTTTACATTACCATGGTACCCTTCTAACTGCTAAGCATCTAGGAATATCCCAAGCTTTTCTAGGGCACCGTCGTCTGAGCGACGAGAAAAGCGACCCCACACTTCTAGTCAGGACTGTAGGGCCCATTGAAAGTGCATCTAGCCCTATAGTGGGTTTTGGATGATTGAATGATAACATGATTAAAGGTCTAATGAGTCTGCTAAGTGTTGACGGGAAAATGATCATCTCACATGCACTCGAATAGGTTGAATAAAGCCAAAATGATGTGTTGTTGTATAAACAATCTAGTTCAAGCACAAGTCAACAATTCAAATGGATTTCATGTAAAGGCTTTCCTATTGTGGCATTTCTATCATCCATGAGAAAGCAAGCATAATACAAATTGGGAAATAAATTATAAAGAGATTTCATATGGATTGGTCTCATCTTTGAAGCTTGCTAGTTGAGAGATATGTTTTCAAGATGAACTTAACAAAGGATTCAACCCCAAGTGTGACTTGATGGATTGAGATAGTGAAGATAGCAAGGCAAGGCTTCGAGGTATTAAGCAAGGGTGAAGGACAACCAATGGCTTGGTGGTCAAAGAACGTAGCTAAGGTGAAGAAGGAAGTACTCGCATTTAGTCCAAGCTAATTCAACCCATTGGTCATGTTGAAGTGAATAATCAAAGCTTAGATGATTTATGAAAAGAGTGACTTCATATATTTGTAATCAACTCAACCTTGGAAGAAATGGAAGCAACTCATGTCATTATCTCAAGAAGGCTATGCTCAATAAGAAAATCAAAGCTGACATGTTGGGACCCTCACTTGATGAAGATTGGAAGAAATGACATTGCTTTGAAGGAGATCAACTCAAGCGGTTCGATCTTGTTTTTCATTTGATCTTGAGTAAATAGGTATGTCGTACTTATAAGTGCTCAAACCTACCCATGAAAGAATAGAGCAAAAGTGCCCTTTAAACTAAGTTTGATGTGTTGTGGTCGGTCCTGCCGGACATGTCCGGGAGGCCTACCGAACATGTTCGGTATGAGCTAGGTCACAACAATTTCTCCTCTTTTATCTAGTTTGGTTTTTGGGAACTGGTAGTACTAGTAGGCCATCTCTCCACACATCTCAGATTCTACCGGACATGTCTGGTAGGACTACCAAACATGTCCGGTATGCTTGACTAGAGCCCAATGACTAGTTTTTCAAAGGGGCTATAAATACCCCCAAGCCTTCACCTCTGGAGGCTACTCATTCTGCTGAGCCTTGTGCATATTGAGCCTTGAGAACACTCTCCAACCTTCAGAGGTGAGTGTGTAATCCAAATTGCAAAATCAAACTTGTGGGTTGAGTGAGATTCAAAATTGAGAGCAAACCACCTCTTGAGCACTTGTGCACATTGTCGATCTTGTGATTCACATTTGTTACTCTTGGACTCTTGGGAGCGGGCGGTGGTGGCCCTCACAGCGGTAGCGGCAGTTGGGAGGAAAGAGGTGGAGAGGGAGCTCGGCCTAGAAGCAGGAGCAGCGGCGAGCGCGTGCGGTGTAGCGGTGCGTCCGTCAGAATGTCCGAGTGCGGATAGGTACGAGCGCGGAAGGGGAAATGTGGACAGGAGTGAGCGGCACGTCATGGGCGGTTGAAGATCTCTAGTTTGGTTTTGGCTAATTGATGACATCCTAGGACTAATCTCTCTATGCTAAGTGATTGATTTAGATTGGAGATTGGTCAAGCAAGGGTGAAGCATGGTGGTCATGATGGATGGATCACTACTACAAACGACCACTATGGGAACGACAACGATTTTGATTAGGGGTGGTTGGTAAGCCTAGGCGCCCCTACAATGGACCGAAACCCTGACTGGAGACCAGCTACCTCTACTGACGGCACAATAGGGGCGGCTGGTGTTACGAGCTACCCCTACTATTAGCGGGGGTGGCTCGATAACCAGCTGCCCCTGCTGTGACTAGCATCAGGGGCGGCTCGTGATAAAACCGCCCCTATAGTGGTCTGTACATAAGGGGACCAGCCACCTTCTTCCACCTCGGGACACTCACTCAAACTTGCAAAAAAAAGGTGGGAGGCCTTGGGCTCCTCCCAAAAATTGCTCTACTAGGGGGAGGTTTTCAACTCAAATCCTTTGGTGGGAAGCTTCAAAAAAGGTAAGAAAATGCTATTTCTACCCTTTAATTCATGTTATATTAGTTGGTTAGTGATTAATTTGGTTTTTGCTTTTCTCTCTCTTTTGTGATGCTTGAGCTTTGTATGGAGCAAACTAGAGCTTAAGTTTGGAGATACTAGGGTAGATTAGTGGTACTGTTGGATTAGACATATTGTTTAGTCTCTCTTACATTATTTTAGTGCACTAATAAAATAGCTAGGGTTCATGTGTTCATGGTTGATGAGCATGTGTTTTTTTAAAAGATTTCTAGTGCAAATTTGTAACAAGTTTTTCTCTGTCATATGATGTCCAAATGCTATGATTTTTTTTCTAAAATTTTCTAAAATGATAATCAATTAGTGTTTGGTATAACTTTGATATTATTGACTTTGTTAGTTGTTACGATTTATTGTCCTACATGCATTTATATATCCGATTCACTAGTCATTTGGTGTATTTTCTTTAATTGTTGTCCTGAAGGATAGAGTAGAGGCAGGCTTGGATGTATGACACATTAAGGTGGAAGGCCGGTTTTCATGAAGAGTTGGATAACTTTTCTGAAGCCACAGAGAATCATGCAAAGACATTGACACATGATTCAATAATATGTCTGTGTCGCGATTGCAAGAACGAGATAGCATGGAGAGACGTGGAGGACATCAAATCACATTTGATTACACGAGGATTTGTTTAGGGTTACACAATCTGGATTCATCATGGTGAAAATGTTGTTGATGACGTCGACTTCGATGATCTAGGAGATGACCCCAAAACCCTAGAGCGTTTGTCCTAGTATACGGAAGAGCTTGAACCACAAAGGAACCGCGAGCTTGACAATGAACTACGAGGAGGTGATGGTTGGTTTGGTATGGGCACAAATGTCGTTGATAATGATGAGGGAGCACGTGTTGGGCTTGGTAGGGACAAAGGTGGTGTTGAAAATGATGCCGGAGCACATGTCGGGGATGACGATGATGGTGATTATTTGGAGGAAATGCTTAATGCCCTTGGACTAGAAATATTATGGAAGAGCATGAAAGGTCTAGAAAACCTAGAGAGGGTGAGAGCAACATCGAAGGAAACTGTGTACGGTGTTGACAAGAGTTGTCCAACACACTGGACACTACTATGTTTTGTGCTTGAGCTACTCATCTTGAAGGCTAAGTACGGCTGGATGGATTGTAGATTCAATGATCTGTTGCATCTCCTGTCATGGTTGCTCCCACAGCCAATCTCAATACCCGCCAATACCTACCAAGTGAAAAAGGTTATAAGTCCATTAACAATGAGTGTTGAAAAGATCCACGCATGCCCGAACCATTGTATCCTTTTTCGTGGTGACACGTTTAAGGATCTAGATAAATGTCCAAGGTGTGGGGCCAGTCGGTACAAGAACAACAATCTGTACAACAGGGACGAAGCCTCCAAAGGGAACAAGAGGAAGAAGGGTGGGAAAAAGCCAGTACAAAGATTCACAACTCCAAAGGGACACTCCATTAGGCATTGATCCGAACCAAAGAAGGATTCCTGCCTTAGTAATGTGGTACCTGCCAGTGACCGATCGTTTGAGGCGAATCTTTTTGAACCCCAAAGAAGTCACACTCAAGACATGGTGGCAAGAGGAGCGCAAAATAGATGATAATAACATTGGACACCAGGCTGATGGTACTCAGTGGCAAAACTTTGATGAGAAGCACAAGGACTTTGCAAAAGACTCAAGGAATGTACGGTTTGGATTGAGCACCGATGGAGTGAATCCCTTCAATGAGAGGATGAGTGACCACAACACTTGGCCAGTGATCTTGACAATGTACAACATCCCAACGCACCTGTGCCAGCTGAGAAAGTACCTTTTCCTAACTATTCTCATTTCTGGTCCAAAACAACCAGGCATTGACATTGACATGTTTATCGAGCCTGTGTTGCAAGAATTCGAGAATCTATGGAGGAAAGGGGTGTTGATGTATGATGCCTTCCGAAAGGAGGAGTTCTTATGTCAAGCCATAATCTTTGTTTCTATCAATGACTATCCCGCGTTGTTTGCTTTGTCTGGACAGATCGAAGGGAAGACTGGATGCGTAGTCTGCTTGGGCCTTGGATGGCACTAAATTGGTGTATCTAAATGCATCCAAAAAGGTAGTTTATTTAGGGAATCAACGCCACTTGAAGATAACTCACAAGTACCGAGGCAAGATGTATAAACAATGGTTCGACAACACTCTATAGACTAAACCCCCTCCAGAGAGACGTCGTAATGGACAATATGTGTTTGAAATGGTGAAAAACTTACACATCGTCTATGGAAAGAAGAATCTAGATGGGACAATAAGAGATTGAAGTACACCTCCTATCGAAGGCGTACCTTTCAAGGAACAATCGATCTTGGCCACAGTTCGAAGTTCCCCATGCAATTGATGCTATGCACTTGAAGAAGAATTTCGAGAGTACCATATGTGTTTCAAGTACCATAGGTCTCTTGATGGACACGACCAAGTCAAAGAAGGTCTGAATTCACGGAAAGACATGGTGCGGCTAAAGGTGAAGCCCGAGCTTCACCCCGTACTTGAGGATAATGGAAAATACACTCTACTCGCGGCTAGCTTCAACTTGACCCCAGAAGAGAGGAGGGCTATATGCACTTACCTAAAGGCGATCAAAGTTTCGCTGCCCTGATCACCTCCTTGCCTTTGGCTTTGTCAACTGAATGCCGACCGCTGCTGCAACTATTGCTCGAGCAGCAGTTCTTACCCTTGGGGCGCGAACCGTCCTCTCCCTTGGTGAAGAGGAGGCCGCTGACTGTCCGTCTTCCCATGTGCTCATCCATGTCAGATAATCACCTGAAATTGGTAATGGTTGGAAAAATTCAGATACTCAGGCATGATCAAACTGATGGTCAACTGTGGTGACAGGTGCTGAGTTAGGTTTTGAGCATACCCTATTACCGACTCAGTGGTTCTACCAGGCCAGAATAAATATATTACTACGCAATATAATTTTGAACATTTAAATTGCTATAGGAATGCATAATAAGAAGTTAAAGTAAAATTAATCACCATTCACCACGGCCCAATGGCCCATGTGAAGGCAGGATGACTAAACTGGATTCTGCATATCCGTAGGCATGATTCTAATCATTCTGTCAGGTGATCCTTCATACAATTTTACCTATTAATTAGTCTAGTTATGTACGCGCTCCTGCTCGTAGTACAACCAAAACCTTCTTTTCCTGTCGACCAAACGAACCTTTTTTTTTGCCTACCCACGGCATAACACGGCCTACTGTATCAAAACCGAAATTATTTCCTGTTTTGCTTTTACAGGAATCGGGTTGAATTTGCCCCATGCCGCGTGGGGTTAAATCTAGCAGGCCGCCGACCACAGCGGTACTGTATCAAAACCGAAAGGTGTACTGATTTTCCGTCTAGATCACTCGGAATTGCCTCGGCCGGGATGACGACGGCCCACTGATAATCATGAGGGCCAGACCCGGCCCAGACCACCCAAAATAGCATACCAACCCGATCGACCATTTCGGCGGACCCAAATGCGTCATCAGGCTTATCCAGGTCGACATGCCGACCAGGATTCCTTTCAAGCTACGGCCCATCAGTAGGCAACAACCAAAATAGTTTACCACCATGCTTTTTCAAGTTTTAAAAAAGCATATCTTCTAAAATAAGAGCAAACAAAATCCGACATCATTTGTTTTTTAATAAATCCTTCAAAACAAGACCTCACATTAATATATTTTGTTAAAAAATCAATATACATTTATGACACTTGATACACTTAGAACCACATGTATACTAATAGAACATCTTTGTATACATCTCAAAACATCACATGTATGACATTTGTGTATACATCACTATTACATGTATAATCAACATCCGTATATACACAGCATATATATACTAAGAGAACATCCCTGACCCGGCCCATGCCCACCCAAAAATAAAAGAAAAGGATAAAATAAAAGAAAAATAAAAAAAAAAAAAAAAAAAGAAAAGAAAAAAAAAAAAGAAAAATAAAAATTTCAAATCGAATAAAAAAGAAAACAAAAAATAAAATGAAAAATAAAGTAAAATAAAATAAAATAAAAAGAAAAAAAAAAGAAAAAGAAAAGAAAAATAAAAAAAAAAAAAAAATGAACTCACGTGCATACCCGCTACTGTTTTGATGCAAACTGGGCTAAAAACGAACAAAACAGCAGGCGTACAGTGTTGGGCCGACCCATTTAGAGTGGCTCATTCACGTCGGCGCGGAAATTCCAAGGAACCATTCGCCTGAAAAAACGAAGGGACCATAGGGACCGTAGCTTCAAAAAAGAATATGGGGCATACCACTCCTCCAAATGGTGGGCGACCTGCAGGCGACTCCATCCCGGCGTCGGATTTGCTGGTTTCCCTCCCCGTTGGTATCCTTCGAGATGCCGATGTGCAGGGGAAGGTGCGGATCGGGCATCCAGTGAATATTTTTCTTCCTATTGGGTTTTTTTTGTTAGTTTATTAGGGATGTATTTGATCCCAATGAAGAAATTTTTTTTTTTTTTTTTGCAATGAGGCAATCGTTGGTTTTGTTTTGCTTCACTCATGGGTTCTTTGGGAGATATTTCTTTATTATGGAGACTCCAAATAAGGTGTTTTTTCTTTATAATAGGATTTAAACGTTTGCTTTTGCTCTAATGACACCCAAAATAAATACACTTTGTAGAACATGACATTTGATTCATTTTAATTTATTTGATAATATGAAATACATGTATTTTTCCATAATACAGGTATGATTTACCTGTCTATACCTCGTTTTGCCCCGACGTTTCATCTACCTGACCCGACCGCCGCCGCCCCTCATCCCCTACGCGAGAGACCGACGCTCAAACTTCTCGCATGGAACAGCGACCGTCGCCGCCCCTCGTTCCCTCCCCCACGTCGCCGATCAACCTCCATGGATGTAGAGCCGACGCCTGACCACGTCGGTGCACCGGGCTCTAGGACAAGCGGGCAGAGCTGCTGGAAAAAAAGAAGCCACTCAGTCTGAGGGCGATCGACTTGGCTCTCGGGCAGTGGGGAGAGTCAGGCAATCCAGGGATCCTCCCAGCGCCATCATGGCTGCGACCTGTGCCGTCATGGAGATAGAGACCGACTCGACGGCGCGCTCCATGGCGTCGCGGAGCCACGCGGCGGTGGCAGGGCCGTCGGGCGAGGTTGCACTCGCAGCCGATGGTCACACTTGGAGCGCGGGGATGTTGGGCGCACCGTACCACGCGAGCGCCTCGCGCGAGAAGTCGAGGGAGCAGCCCTGGAGCAGGACGTCGGAGAGGTTGAGTGCGGGCATATGGGCGCAGGCGCCCCGAAATCACCTGGAGAGCACGAAAGTGCGCATGGCGTCCGTGGCCGGGAGGAAGGAGAGGATGAGCTCGAGGATGACATCGGGAGATCGCTGAGCCGGTCAGCGCCGCTGCCAAATCTAGCTTTCATGGGCGTGGAGCTCGGCATGCCGACCATAGACACATTCGCCAAGCTGACCAAGCTGTTGATCTCCGGCGTCCGGTTTAAGGATGGCGGCAAGGAAATCAGCCGAGTCGTGTCGCTGTGCTGCCCATGCATCGCTGGAGCTGCCCAGGATCCGCGGCTTGAGGAGGCTCAGGGTCATCACAAAGTCACTGGTGAGCGTGGTCCTTTCCTAAATCCTGGTGCTGGGGCAACTTCTGTTGTCAGCCGAAAACCTCCGTCACTTGATGGTGGACAAGTGTTTTTGTGCTATGTGTTCAACTACCGAGCCTTTGAGATAGTGGAGCCTCCCAAAAAACCCCTCTGTCAATGGGACAAGCACAAATAGCACCTGAGGGCAAAAATGTCCGTCCACTTAAGCCAAAGTACAAGTATTGGAGATGTATTTTGATATTAAAATGACCAAATGTCATTTTTTGCAAAGTGTAATTGTTTTGGATTAGAGCAAAGCAAACATTATAAGTCCTATTATAGCAAATCACCGTTTTTGGAGTCCCATAATATCAAAAATCTCGTTCTCTGGTGGCTTTGATGTTGACGATGGTTGATGGGTTTGGAGTGCGTGCCTTCGGTGTTTCAATCGGAGGATCTATCACCGATGAGATTATCATTTTTGTTTCTTATGCGTCGTTGCTTGATTCTTTTGTGGTTTTCTTTTCTCCGACTGCTTTTGCTCCCACCAAGGTGTTGAATTTGTTGATTATTGTGGTAGGCTTGTGAGGTTTGTGATCCACCTGCTTGTTACAAGCTGGTGTTTTTCAATTCCTCTTGAGGGTTTGCTGCATGTCAACTGGGGTTTGGTCGGCGGAGCGACAGGCGCCTGATCCGGTGAACATGAGGTTTGGCGGGGCATTCAACGATAAAACAACATGCTTTTAGCGTGCTGCTGATGGCCATAAAACTTGAAGACTTTTCGTTGACTTGGGTATCAGCCATAAGCTTTGTTCTGGATTACTTTCTTCATTGCGGGAGGTGGACAGGTTCCAGGTTGGACAAGTTTGACGGGCGGGATGTGGCAAAGGACTTATGTGTAATTTTTCTTTTTATTCGGGAGGGTCCAGTAAGGGGGCTCGTTGTAAAACTTCTATATCAATAAAATCCAACCATTTTTTCTCTAAAAAAAAGTACCAACAGTTACATCTGTAGGGTTTGATGGGCATTATCTTCTTTATTAACAATGGGTATTGTCCCTTGTTTTTAGATCAAGTAAAATACATGATTATCTCTTCAAACTTGTCTTATGGTGTTAAGTACTCAGGTCTTTGAACTCTCACATTATCTAAAAAAGATCTTTGAACTCTCAAATTATTTTTAAAAGGTATATTGAAAAACTTATCTTCTAATGTCATCTAGGTCAAGAACTCTCAAAAAAAAAATTCCTAAGTTTTCTCAAACTTTCTAGTGCATCATTTAGGTCCAAATAAGCTCCAACTAATTAACCCATATTTTGGTTTCTAGCGCTCCATGTACACCCCCTCTCTCTCTCTCTTCTCTCTCTATCTTCTAGCTCTATCTTTATGCTCTTCTTTTCTCTCTGCTTTCTAATTAGTGTGGCATCACATCAGAATCGCCAGCCTGCTATCCCCAGCCCATGTCTTCATCATTCTGACATCAAAGGCCACGTCATCATCAATAGTGGTGGCGGCAAGGGTCAAATTAGAACTCCATAGGCCAACAATGTAATTAAGCAAACGATTTTTTGCCATTATGTTCGTACCGCAGTGAACAATGACGGTGTGTGGATTCAATTGGCCGCCGTGATGCAGAGTAGATCGGGTCTATTATTTAGACCTAAGAGCTTGCCAAGTTTAAGGATCATGCGCTAAAGCAAGTCTTGAGATCTATAACTAGCACCTCAAAAGTTTTTTAAGACCTAGATGACACATAGGACAAGTTCGAGGACCTACAAATGCAATTTAAAAGTTTTGGGAATTTGGGACTTCACACCCTAAAAAAAGTTCGTGTATTTTACTCTGTTAAATAAATCATTGCCCTTTTTTGGAAAGACAACATTGTGCCATACTATACATGCTAGCACAGGGGAAACAAATTTCTGTACCAGCAATGCCCATAATTTTACTGTGATTATTCTTGAATATCAAGGTGAGTCCAATAATGTACAGCTGATGCTTTCCAAAAAGCTAGCGCCCGAGCTGACGTCAAAACTAACTCGAGACAATAAAAAGAACATTACCGTAAAGTGGTATGTGGTGTTTCCTCCACTAGGAGTAGCTCGCCAAACTTTCTTTGGCCTCTCCTGCAGCGACAGTGGTGGCTAAACTTAACATCACTGCACTCTTTTTACCTTACAAGCAAGAAATCCCGATGAAAAATACCTGTTCCTTTCAGTGATGAAAAATTTGGACTCCGTTCCTTTCAGTGCTAGCTGCACTATGTACAGGACAGGACAGGACAGGACAAAAGCGCACGTTAATAAATAAAGAGCACAATCATTGTCACATACCTATACATGAGATAATATGTTTTTAGATAAGGGAATAAAGTTCCAGCCTCAACCATCCGTGAATGGCACACAACCGAGAGTCATCGATACAAAAGAATGCCATGAGGCATATAAACCCAACATTAACGAAACACAATTCAGCTCATCTAGTGAGCCTGAAGCCAAAACAGGAGTATTCAAAACCTATCCGATTTGAGAAATTCCAACCAAACATCGCAAAGACGGACATAATCATTGTTTCCCATCTTCAACAGTCTTCTTTGAATAGTGGACGTTGCTCCACTTTATGCAGTTTGGACCATTGACGAATCCAACATGTCGCCCTAAAAATTACCTACATTGAAGTATTAGATTTGGCTTAGCCAATGTATATGATAACAATGGTGAGTCTGATTATCTCAATAATATAGTTGTTAACAACTCACCGTGGCATTGTGAGCTGATCTCATGTTCTTGGCGTGATTTTTTTTTGTTTGCATTTCCACAATTATATTCATCAAATACTTATGTATCTTATACTCCCGTTAATATTTCAAATTATAAGTCATTCTAATTTTCTTGTAGATTCAAAGCACTATTTAAATGCCCAAGCTGCACGCCCATGGTATACAAATGGAAATAGATTGGGACAAAATTGCTGGAAAGTTATGTTTTAAGCACCTTATCCTCTCGGAGAAAAAAAAAATGAAAATCTTAATTAGTCAAAAGAGAGACAGAGAAACAGCACACACTATTTTGGAATTGGATGATTTTCATATATATAGGCAGAAGTGGCTTGTATTACAAGACATGTGTCCAACACATTTATATATCTATATATCAGCAAAAGCGGGAAACTAAACTCAATAAGCAATTGTATGTGTAAGTCTTTATTTGGTCATAATATATCCACAAATTGGAGAGAGGACGAGACATGTAGTATATCAGCCAAAGCAGGAGAGTCGAGGATGTACTGAAACTAAATCGGTAAACAATTGTATAGGTAAGTCTTTATTTGGTCATAAATTCATAATATATCCACAAATTGGTGAGAGGACGGGGCATGTAGCGCATGAGGTGTCCTAATAAATCTAGCCACCTTCTTGCAGATGAAGTGTATGTAGATCTCGATGTGCATATGCATTATGTGGCGGTGATGTACATGGTTGATGATCATATAGAGAGCAATAGTAACATTGTCACAATAGACAATGGTCACACACTAGCAATCAAGACATGGCAATAGGCAATACTCCACCTTTGCACTATAACGAAGACACATTGATATGTCACTTGGACAACTAGGACACCATATTTTGCCACCAAGGAAGATGCAACAGCCAGAAGTAGAGCGCCAGAGTCCAAGTATCCATAGTCTAACTCAGAAGAGAGACAGAAAAAAAAATGAAAATCTTAAGTCAGAAGAGAGACAGAGAAACAGCACACACTATTTTCGAATTGGATGATTTTCATATATATAGGCAGAAGTGGCTTGTATTACAATACATGTGTCCAACACATTTATATATCTATATATCAGCCAAAGCGGGAGAGTCACAGACACAAAGACTGAAATTAAACTCGGTAAACAATTGTATACGCAAGTCCTTATTTGGTCATAATATATCCACAAATTGGTGAGGACGGGGCATGTAGCACACGCATGATTGTGTCCTAATAAAGCTAGCCACCTTCTTGAGGATGAAGTGTATGTAGATATCGTAGAGAGTGGTAACATTAATTGTCACAATAGAGAATGGCCACACTAGCAATCAAGGCATGGCAATAGGCAATATTCCACCTTTGCACTACAAACACACGAGATATGTCGCCTGGACATCTAGGACACCAGGTTGCCACCAAGAAAGATGCAACAGCCAGAAGTAGAGCGCCAAGAGTCCAAGTATCCAGAGTCAACTAGTGCGCATCGGTGTACCTGGTGACAACGTCCACCTTCACATGGCAAAGGAAGTGTTTCATCATCAGCGTGAGCTGTGTGGTTCCTACGGATCATGCACGAAGAGGCTCACCTGCTGCACAACATACGCCAATAAGTCAGGCCATTGTCAAAGTATGGTATTGGAGGAAATCAGTCGTTTCTCAACTCTTTGCCTCTCTTCCCCAATTACAGTTGCTTAGGGCGAACAGAGGGCGACGCGCGATTCCGGCGGCGATTTCGCCGGCCTCTGCCCTCCCCGGCGGCCGATCTAGCGCTGGAGATGGACGGCGGCTGCGGAATCGTCGCGCGGATGTAAATAGCCTAGCTAGGGTTAGTGTCTGCTTGCTGTCGATGCTCGTCGGTGAAGCTAGGGTTTGCCGGAGGGAACTCATTCCTTCGTGGCTTGGTGTTCGTGGTGGCGTCGGTGTGGCGAAGGCGACGACAACACCGGCGAATAAAGTCTCCCGACCTTGTCCTCACCCCCGGTGATGTTCTACTCCGGCGTCTCTGGCGGCGTCGGCGGCGGTGTCCGGGAGTCGGCGCCGCTGGCCGATCTGTCGTCTCTGGGTGGCGATAGTGATGCTTTCGTGCTTCGTCATGGATACGGTGATGGCTGATGGTGTTGCGGACAGCGGGCGAGTGGATCGAGCTCGGCTTCCCGTCGGCGTCAGTCGATGGCGAGTTTCGATTCAAGATCCGAGTGCTTGGGGCACGTCCCCGACCAACTTCTTCAACAACAAAATCGTCCCCGCCTCGGCGTCGGGCGGCTCTTGCACCTCATCAACGCCTTCGTGCTATGGAGCTTCTCAGTGCAGGCGGCGGCAGAGTCTCCCGGTGCCGCAGTTGGAAGGGGAAAGGTTCTAGGGACCTGTTTGTAATTTCTACTTTCTTTGCAGCCCTTTCTACAATGTTGGGTGGCACAAGTGTCTCTTGTATCCACGGTGTCGTACCTGTATTTGTATTTGTATTTGTATTTGTATCCCAACAAAGAAATAAATTTTCATTTGAGAAAATAGATATTCCTAGATGTTTAAAAATTCTTCTACTTTTTTTCTAAGTTTTGTGTGATATAGTATCCTTATGATTAAAAAAATGAAATTTTGTTAATTTGACTGTACAAAACAAATAAGACTAGGAAGCATGAAGGATTGGATAATATTGTAGAAAAACCCTGCACTTTCTTGAATGGATTTGATAGGTAATAAGGAAAAGAGAACAATACAAGAGTAGGTAGGGAACAGTTTTGGCAGGTTTGTTCTAGTATGTAGACCAAATAATACAATACAAGTATAAGCATATATATTTTCATATGAAAAATGTAAGGAAATACAGTGAACAACATGAGGCAATTTGACTATTTTAATTTTCACAATGCAATAATATAGATGCATTTCCCTTTACATATGCATTATGAAACTAGATTCAGTTGTAGTACGTACATATATATATGTAATTCTACTTTCATAAAATGTGTCAAGGCTGCTGCAGTACAATTATTAGTTCATTAATTACTTTATTTCCACAACTTTTGCATTCTATATACTTTCATAAAAGCAATGGTCTCTTTTGTGGAACTTCCCCATTCCACAATATGCAATCCATCCGCTCCTAGGCTTTTATATTACTTCGAAGACGAATCATCAGTCATTTGATTCAGACATCATCAAATGTGTAGAGAAGCTGAGATTTAGAAACTGGAAAATGCGTAATCACAAACCTTTATGCCCACATTTACCATATTTTGAGCAAAACTGACATTCCAAATTAAAAGGCATAGTACAGATAAAAGAAAATTTAAAAGGCTACTATGCATTTTTATCTGAAACAAATATTAGGGATATGATTTTGAGCGCCTGGTTCATGCTTTGGCATGAAATGGATCTCGTGAAAGCTTACTCTTAGTTCATGCGCAGTGGCATGGAAATATGGAATGGAAAGTATATATGGAACAGAGAAGAAATTTCGGAAGGCTATGGCGGCATTGAGTGATTAACCACCTAGCTAGATCTCAGTGAGACATGAACTGTAGTACTGTACGTACGTAACCCTGGGCCTCTCGCTGGAAGAAATTAATGAAGGGCTGAGACATGAACTGAAGCACGTACATACCTGTAGCAGCCTGTTCGGCTGGTCGTTTTGGCCGATAAGCGGGCTGCCTGATTTGTTGTGCAGAAAAACTGTATACTATAGTTGATAAGCCGTCTGCTTTTGAAGATCGAGGATACCTTGAGCTCTCCATAGCTTGCTGCAGGCAACAGACGATTCTTGCTTGCAAATCAGCAGCATCCCCAATTCTCCATGAGAGAATTCCATCAGAGGCGAAGCCGCCAACTAAGGCTTGGCACGAGACAAGTAAACGGAGATATTGACGCGGCTCAATCCAAGAACATGGCTGCCATGCCAATCAGCCAGGCCGTCAGATTGAGGCGCGCCAATACCTCCCTTGTCCTAGCACCAACCAAGAGCTAGCCCAAGCATGCCGTCGTCATCCCTTCGTCCCTTTCCTTCCATGCCAAGCAAATCACAAGAAAAGCAGCATCACTGCAGGATCACTCGAAAGTCTAGTGATCTCTAGCAAATTCAGTCAGTTGAAAAAACAAACCAGAAAGTAAGGAAAAAGGAAAAAAAAAAAAAAACATAGCAGATGCAGATGATGTATATAGTCTATTCAATCAGAAAAGATATATAGCAGAGAGAGAGAGAGAGAGAGGGAGGGAGAGAGAGAGGAGGGAGTTGAAGAAGATAGATGCATTGGTGCATGCTGTGTGGACGGAGTGCGTGCGGAGGATACCTTCTCCAAAAGGAACCGATATTTGGGGATTATATAGCCAGTGGGTGGGTGACTTGCACTGTAGGAGGGGCTTTCCCTTGCTCATGATGCAACTTTATCTCTGGGCTCCTAAAAGGCAGCAGAAAGCGAATGACAGGATACAATCGAGAGAAATGTTTGAGGATGCAACACCAATTCCGGTTGGGTTTCTTTCTTGATGCGCGTTCGTTAGCTTATCATTCTTGCCGGGGATTCATGATTTTGTTCCACGACAAGTGTGTAACAATTCGGCAAGTTCTAGCTACAACAGCATAATTAGATACTTTGTGCGTGTGGTCAAAAGAAGCTGATCTGGATTGCTAAATTAAATTTAAACAAATATATCCAACGCCACTTTATTTTTTCATGAAAAGAAATAATAAAAACTATCAGGAATTTCTAATATATCACCAGGGAGCTTATTAAATAGAACATGCATGGCATCTATCATTTATATTTGGTTTCCACTGCACCTTTTCGTTGAAAGATAATTTATGTGTCAACTACTTCCAGCTCAGGATCGATTGGATCGCCAGGACAAGATCAAGCGGTAAAGCACTAACATATAAATACATAATGCAAACATTTTACTTGTTGAACTGAAAAAAAAAAAGGGTTTTGCCCATGCAGCCATGCTTTCTTGAACCAAGAATTGCATTAGATGGAAAAGCTTTGCAAATTGCATATGAATACCTCTATATATTCTTTTTTTTTATTTGAGTACTATTCATATATACTTTTGTGCACAAATAATCATATATATACTCTAACAAAACAATTGTGTATAATCTGAACAACACTCGTGACACGCAATTATTTTCATGCTTTATTGAAGAGGATTCAGTTCAGTAATCTATATATCGACAAACTCCACCGTTTTATCAGTAACACATTTTATTGGATTTGTCAACCAGAGTTTTCTGTCAAAAAAAAAACTTAAAAGATCTAATATATATGCTCTGAGAAGCAAGCATAAATGCATATGTACATCAGCGAACGGCCCCATATATCTTTTTAGCTTCGATACTGACAGCCAATTTTAGTACTAGTACTTCACCGTACCTTCTCAATTTTGTTATAACTTTCTAGCATTGATATACGCACTGTTTGCATCTTTTATTGACCTTTTGGTCTGTGCACTCAACTACCCCCTCCTTGCCCATCTCAGCAAACAAGGTCAATAAATAAAGCACTTAAAATACATACGTACTACTATATACCTGCATTATTAGCATTTTAATTTTTATCTTGTGTAATAAAAGTTTCATGAATAAACAGATACTATATAATAATTCACCGGATTGGATGAGAAGCTCAATTCAGCGTGGCTCATATCTCAAAATTGTTGAGGTTTCTTGTCGGGTTCCAAATAGATTGGGCGGAACCGACACGTGAATTGGGGAATGGGAGGAGGAGGCGGCGTGGAGAGGAGGCAACGGGCGGGGCGGCGGCGGGGCGCGGCGCGCCCCCGAGGAGGGCGCTGGGCGCGGCGCACCGGCGGCGGCGCGGTTGCGGGGGGGTGGGGGGGCGCGGGAAGAGGAGGAAGAGGAGATTGGGATAAAATTTCTTTATTTGCTTGTTGCCCCGAAAGATTACTGAACCTTTTACTTATATAGCCCGGCTATTGGGACTTGTATTTCAAGCAATCTCTCTAAAGGTTTCCTTATAGATTGGAATACCTTTTACAACCATGTCCTATTTATTTATTTTCTAATAAGGGTCTCCCTTATAGATGAGATAGCCCCTTGCACACCAAAACACCTAAATATAATCCTAGATATTTTCCTCCTTTATCCCGAATTAATTTCGAAGAAGAATCCGCGGAAGGGAGGGGAGGCGGGGCGCGCAGCCCGAGGGCGGGGGGCCGCGCCCTTTGGGCCGTCGGGCCTGTCCTCCTGGCCCCTATTTCCTGGGTCGTGACATCTCCCCCCCTTCCCTCTCTCCGGCCGGCGCGTCCTCGCTGGATGAAAGTCCATTCAGGTCACACACGGGTGGATATTTGCCGCCCCTCGAACGATGAGCTCAACTCGTAGCATTAGTCGCCCCGGACCGGGGTTCCCGAGGATCATGTTCTCCCCGGTTCGCTTGGGATCAAACTCCGTGAGATAGTGAAGGTTGCCGATGTAGCCGTGGTAGATGTAGCGGTGAACCGCACGACCACGTTGTGAAGGCGTCGACGACGTGCCGCCGGAGAAGCTCCCTTGGAATGCCCACATCTAGGTGCCGATGCACCATGTCGCGGGAGGGCTCTCCAGAACAGGAAACGCTTATTGGGTGGAGCATTGACAAAGAGCGGCGGGAGGCGCCCGGATAGTGAATTCTCGGCGAGTAGGAGGAGGGTGGCGACCAAGTTCAACATCGTCACCGCACATGAAGGAACCGGCGTCGAATAGAGAGGGGCGAAAGCCGGGGGACACCCCTCTCGCATCATATCGATGTGGACGTTGTCGATCGTGAGGAAGAGGCGATCCATGCCGTCGAGGAAGACGACCACCTGGCCGGGCCGACATTATGGCGCCGTGGCCACATACCGCCCTAAGAGGATGGCGGTTGGAGCGGTGAAGTTGGCTCCGTCGTGTAGGCGCCAAAGGCGAGGGAAGTTCGATCCTTTGAACTCCGCCCTGGTGCAAAGCCTCGGCGGTCACAGGCGGTGGAGAGGAAGCGGGGAGGAGGTAGAATCGGCCGTCGAAGCGCGGGAGGCCGTCCTCAAGCGTCCATCTTTGGAGCGGCGTCGCTGTGGTGGCGTCAAGGGCGATGCGGCGTAGGTGCGATCCTCCAGGTGTAGCGGCGTGGCTGGGCGGAAGACTCCGGTGGGCGTGTCGTGAGGTCAAAGCGATCGCATGTCTCGAGCGTTTCCCAAGCCGAGTCGTGGGCGTCGGATCTTGGCGAAGATGCGACGACGGCGAGGCGGGACACGGGCGCCCCTGCGGGCGAGGGGGTGTTGGCCCGAAGTGAACATGCTCGGGCGACCCTCACGGTAGTCTTGCGGCTCGTGGGTCGCGAAGTCCCACGTCACACGCCCTGGGCTTGCCCGGCCAAGGCATGCCAAGGATGACGCCGGCGCCCTCGCCCGGTGGCATGACGTGGGCGTCGATGTCGGCTGTCCGGGCGTCGGCGCGTAGTGGCACGTCGAAGGTGGCGGCGCGGCATGTAGACGTGGCGCCGGTGCGGTGGTGATCGGCACACGCACTAGCCGAGTCCGGAGGCCTGCCGTGGTCATCACGCGGGGGTCGATGTAGTTGTGCGTAGCTCCCGAGTCGACGATGATGTTGACGCCTGTTCCTGAGATCATACCGACGAGGTAGAGAGAATGAGCACCACGTACCGGGAGTCGGGGTCCCCGGTGAGGACCTTCGGATCAGGTGGCTCCTCTTTGACGTCCGCTAGTGGAGCGTTTGTCGTGTCGTCGGTGTAGTCGTTGAAGATTGTGATGTCGAAGAGATGCTTGCACTTGTGACCCCGTGAAAACGGCTCGTCCACGATTGAAGCAAAGTCCGGCCTTGCGTCGTTCCGTCATCTCCTCGGTGTCGGCCGTTTGAGCGGCAGCCGTCGATCTTCTTCGGCGAAGGGGCGCTGGGGGCGGCCGGCGGGGCGGGCGCGAGTGCCCCGCCCTTTGCCTGCTAGCTTGCGGTGTTGTAGAGGATGGCGGCGTCGCTCGTGCGCCATGGCGAGAACATGGCTGTCTCCATGTCCTTGGGGTTACGCATCTCGACGTCCCGTCTTTAGTGGTTCGTCCAAGCTTCTTTGTGTAGATGTTGACTGCTGGCTTTGTCGGTCGTCGTCAGTTGCTGCCCGTGCCACGTGTGCGGGAACTATTCCGTGTACTCATCGGCGGTGCTGTCTTCCTTAGTGATGCCCGGCTCACCCGGCGGATTGCGCCGTTCGGTGGGCCAAAAGCGCTCGTTGACATATTGGGCGAAGCTTGCCCAATCTGCCACCGGTTTCTCTGGGGGCGACCCTCATGTACCATTGTTGAGCTCCGCTTTGAGATGATAGGAGGCGTACCGGACACTGCTCTGTTGTCGGCGTACCTTGTCCTCCCGAAGAATTGTTCGCGGCGGTTGATCCACGGGAGGGGATCCTCCTTTCCATCATAAGTTGGGAAGGGCGGTTTGTGCGAGCCGGGGAGCCGAGGCGAGAAGGTGTCGCCGGAGGTGGAGGTGGGGTGGCGCATGCGCCCACGATGGCGGCGCCTGGGCGCGGCCCGAGGCTTCAAATAGCACTTCATCGGGTTCGTCGGATCACCGCGGTGACTTGATTGTCCTCCGGTTACGCTTGCCATCGGTCCGCTTCTTGATGAAGTCGCGGGCTGCTTGTCTCGAACATTGCCCTCATCTCGATCTCGGCTTCACGGTTGTTGACGGTGTTTGAGCGTTCTTTGGATCCTCGCTGAGAAGATAGAGAGCCTATCGTCGATTTTGTCCATCCTGGCTGTTGATCTTGGCGACCTCGTGCGCCAAGTTCTTTAGGGCGTCTTGGATTCGGTGTCCATGGTGGTGGGTGGATCGTAGTGGTCTCCGGATACCACCGTCGGGTTCCGGCTAGATTGGGCCGGAACCGACACGTGAAATTGGGGAATTAGGAGGAGGAGGCGGCGTGGAGGAGAGGCCGGCGGCGGCGGCGGGGGGGAGGAGGCGGGGGGAGGCGCTGGGCGGAGGGCGCGGGGAGGCGGCGGCGGCGGCTTGCGGGGGTGGGGGGCGGCGCGGAAGAGGAGGAAGAGGAGATTGGGATAAAATTTCTTTATTTGCTTGTTGCCCCGAAAGATTACAGACCCCTTACTTATATAGCCCGGCTATTGGGACTTGTATTTCAAGCAATCTCTCTAAAGGTTTCCTTATAGATTGGAATACCTTTTACAAGCATGTCCTATTTATTTATTTTCTAATAAGGGTCTCCCTTATAGATGAGATAGCCCCTTGCACACCAAAACACCTAAAGATAATCCTAGATATTTTCCTCCTTTATCCCCGAATTAATTTCCGAAGAATCCGCGGAAGGGAGGGACGGGCGGCGGGGCGCGGCGCAAGAAGCCGGGGCGCGCGGCGGCGCCCTTTTGGGCCAGTCGGGCCTGTCCTCCTAGGTCCCTATTTCTGGGTCATGAGCAGGTTACACTATGCTTCCTTTAGAAAATTTGCTCATATGTTAGAATGAAAGTTGATTTGGCTCCAACTTCGCTCCGCTGATAATTTTGGTTTTAAATTTGGTTTCAAATGATACATTCATTATATTAAACTATAATGAGTAAGGAGAAATCATTTTAAAAAAAAAGCTTGAAAAGAAGTTGAATTATCTTGGTATTCAACCCTCCAAAACAATATTACACAGAATCTTTTTAATTTCTCCTAGTGACGTGGAGTTCTCCTATTATTTTAGTATTCAAAATTTAGTATAATCTTTTCCTACCGATGCTTCATATATAGTGAGGACCTATGAGAATTCTACCATTTTGGTAGTGTATTGTGTACTCAAGTTTATCCCAATCCTCTATTTTTCTTTGCCAAATAATTAAGCCAGCAAAACGTAGGCATTTTTCCAAAAGTCTTATAGACCAGTTTTTGATGAAAAATATTTTTCTGCAATTCTAGATGTGAGCCCAAGTCTTCGTATCTTATTATTGAAACTGAATACTTGAAATTCAACACAAGTTATGTTTTTTTTGCAGTTTATTTTGGTTTAACCATCAACAATATCTAGAATTCAAATGGGTTATCGACACGAGACTAACGCTAGTGCCCATGTAGCTCAAAACATATAGCTCTTTCGATTTACAATGTGAAAACACCGTTACAGGGTGTTTGTGTAATAGAGTAGGGAAGACAACAATGGCCTATAAAACGGGTTGTAATGGTAACGGGACAACTGTTTGTGAATACATTTATGAAACCCTAGCTTCTCTAAGTTCATTGACTCATTGCACAGTCAGCCCTTTGACCGGGGCACCGGCCGGCCGGAAGTCACTTCCGCCACGCCTTGCTTGAACCCGCGATTCCAACAAATATATTGTTAATCAAGATGTGATAGTAAGTTTATTCACCAAGGCGTATAGTGGAGAGGTTGTTTTGAAAGTTTGATTCCCTATTCGATTCATATCCAGCCTGTTTTCCAAACGCTCGAAATGTGAATTTGTTCTCCTGTAGTATACGGTTCCAGATCCGCGGGAGAAGAGAGAAGCCGTCAAAGGGAGAGGAGGGAATTGAAGAGGCTCTGGCGGGCCGGCCGGGGCTGGGTCGCAGCAGCTCAGCTCGCACGCAGGCTTATGACAGGGAGGTCAGGGTAGGGCTGGCGAGGAATTGAATTGGGGGTGCCGGCCGTTGATGATCTGATTGATGATGATCCGGCATGAATGATGCAGGGATGAGGTGGTTGGTTTAATGGCTGCTGCGTGCCTGCCTGCAGCCCTGCTGCTTGCTTCGTCGTCCTTGCGGTGGCCGGTGGGTGTGGGGGGCCTGGCCTGGGGCACGGCGAGCGCTGATCCAGTAGGGAGGTCCACCGGCAGGCGGGCGGCAAGCTAGGTTAACGCCCACCCGTCTCTCGATGCTTTGCCATGCGTGAGTGCAAGCTGCCTGCCGCCATTATCATGCGTCGGTGGGGGTTGCAATAACTACCTGCTGCTGGACGGCCGGTCGACTCGTCTCATATGGTCCGGTCGGCACTCGGCAGGCGCCATGCGCAGCCCAGCGCAGCGCATGCATGCACGCCTGTCTCTCTCTCGGCACAACGTCGATACATGCCATCATTGATATCTGACGCTAGCTACTGTATCTCTGACCACTAGCACTAGGAGGTCGACCGAGGCCTTGTTTAGATGGCTAAAATTTGAAGCCAGATGTCGCATCGTGCAACGAGACGTTTAGTTTGTTAGTGATAAATATCATCCTATCATGGAGTAACCATCCGGCACCAATCTAAACGTGTAATTAGTTATTTTTTTTACCTACATTTAATACTTTCAAACATATATCTTTTTGGTATATTTAATGTGATGTGATGGAGAAAGTGGGAAAAATGTTAGAAACTTTAGCCATCTAAACAAGGCCCGAGTGTTTACTCTCTCTAGGTGTCTCCAACGATCGATCGATCATGGCTGTCCATGGCTCCACCACCAATCGTCGTTCTCGTTGTTCTTCCACCTTTCCTGGTTGCTTTTGATGAATTGTTTCCTCCCGTTCAAACTTCTACCACCAACCGAAGTACGGAATCATCGATCGAATTGCTCCCTCCATCCCAAAACAATGCAACTCTCGCTTCTTCAAGTCAAGGAATTTAAGTTTGACCAAACTTTTTAAAACATGTTATCTAGAGTTAAATCTTCAATTAAATAAATTATAAAAAGATATTTCATAACTTGCCCTAGTACAGAAATAACTTTTGGTTCACACATTTACTCTAGGTTATGTTAATTAAAGTCTAAGACTAAAAGGTGCATTATTACCAATATGGGCACTGAAGACTTTTTTATCCCAGTTCGTAATACCAACCAGGACTAAAAGCCATCATTTAATTTCGGTTGGTATTATCAATCCGGATTAAAGGTCCTCCAACCTTTACTCAAGGTTGGTAATCTCCCACCGGGACTAAATTCAAAATGAGAGCGCCTAGGACTTTGTCAATTCGAGATTTTAGTCCTAATTCCCAAAAACAGGAGTAAAGCGGGTTGGGAATCGGGATTACAATCAGCTTCTCTACTAGTGCTAACGATACTACCTACTCCCTCCGTCTATAAAAACATGAAACTATCACTTCCTGAGGAGTCAAGCTAACATTATTCATTAGTAATGAAATATAATTTTCTAATAAATTCATTTGAAGAAACAAATGCTAACATTATTCGCTATAACTTTATTCAAACTTTACCTAATGGATCCAATAATTGCATGCTTTTGTGGACCGGAGTGAGTACACGTTGTAAACATCAACATGTGGAGGAAGAAAGTCGTGGTTTAACACGGTCCTTGATGTACGCATCTAGGAGATAAAGGTGAAGGATGCTTGAGAGTAATTTGAGATGGTTAATTGAGGGCACTTGATTAATAAGAAGATAAGCTTGAAGGGATCCAAGGAAATGAGGTCAAGGGGAGAGATTGAAGACACTACTAGAATATGAGAACTAAGATAGATTAAGCTAATATTAGATGCTCTTAAGTGTATGGTGTTTAAATAATAACCAAAATAACAACCCTTACGATAAAGAGAACAACTAGTCTCATTAAAGTGTGTTTCCATGGAAAATCCGTGAGTGGAAAAAGGTTGATCCTTTCGGGCATTGTACAAAAAAAAGTAGCCTCCGGAAAGGGTCCACAGATGGTCCATCGTGATCATAGTTTAGCAGGTCGACGAAGAGTCCCTTCGGTTGCTATCATCAAGTTAAATGCATGAGTATAGTTACGTTATTATGTGAAATGTTACTACATAATTACATTTTTCAAATTTAGTATTACCTTTTGAATATACTCTCTTCGTTCCAAATTATAAGTCGCTTTGATTTTTTTGGTACATCCATTTTACAATGCATCTAAATATAATAATATATCTAGATATATAGCAAAATGGATGAACCAAAAAAGTCAAAGTGAATTATTATATGAAACACTAGTGGTCCTCATCCTTTTCTTTTCGAGAAAATCAGCTTGTCGTGGTCGTATACCACGGTCTCAGTAATCGACTGGCTAATGTGTGCAACAATGGCCTAGCTCAAGGGACAATGACACGGGATTTATACTGGTTCGGGGCAAGATCGTGCACCCTAGTCCAAAGGTGCACTATTCGAGCTCAAAGACTCGTGGAAGGGCGAGTACAAGCGGTCGAGAGAGGAAATGAGCTCCCAAGTCTTTGTGAACGGGGTGCAGGTGTGTGTGTGTGTGTTGGAGGCTAGAGTATGCTTGGAAGCTAGAGAACCTGCCTCCTTCCGATGGCCGACACCCTCTTTTATAGTCGCAAGGGGTACACAAGAAACCACCGAGAGAAGGACTTGGGGAGAAGGAGTACAAAATTGGGGAGTGAAAGGGAAAAAAGGTGCAGGCGGGGCCACGCCGGACCGGCCGGCGTCGGCGCATAGCCGCCGCACGTCCTATGTTTAGTCTGCTTCGCCGGATCGTTGTAGAGCTTGTGGGGGGCGGCTCCGGTTTTGATGTCCCGTGCGCTGGTCGCCGATATTATCTCGATGGTCGGGCCGTGGAGGAGCACCGAAAGCTCGCCCGGGCGCCCGCAATCGTCGACAATATGTCCCATCGTCCGCCGGGCACGCGCCATTTACACGGCGGCTCGCGGCGGCGCGCCGCATCATGAATGCGGTTCTTTGCGTCGTAGGAAAAACATGTGGACGGAGAGCTCGGCAATCGTCGTCGAGGTCGTGTTTGTCTTGTAGCTGTGTCCGTTGTGCTCGGCGCGGCATGGCATGATCTGGCGAGCCATACCGCGCGTGCAAATCTTGTTTTCTGGCGATATCTCATCTTAGGCCGTGGCTCCCCGATAGGTAGCCGCGGCCTTCATCGATTAGCATCGTGGCCTCGAGCCCTTTGTTGGGGAGAACTGTACAACCCCGAGAGCTCGTTCGAGACGGTGCAGTGCTTATTGGTCGAGGTTGAGCTCGAGCTCGAGGTCGCACGGTGTGAGAGGGCTCGTGCCTGTGGGAGCTCGTTCGAGGCGGAGAATGGTCGCTGGGTTGAGCTCGAGCTCGTGCCCGGAGAGCTCGTCCCCGAGAGAGCTCGTTCGAGGCGGAGAGGCGCCCGTGGGTCGAGCTTGAGCTCGTACGAGACGAGTGGGGCTTGTCTTGTTTGCTCGTGGGTTGGGCCCATCCTCTGATGGGGCTTTTGTTTCGAATTGGGCCTTTTTAAGGGTATCCGAAATATCTGTATTCCACACAACTCATTAACCCTAAAAAAAGGTCATCCTAGTATTTTTGAACTTAGATATTTGACCCTGAATTGGTTTTGTTTGGCTATTTGGCCCTCTAGGTTCAAAAGATCTTTTCACCTTGCTTTTAACACCGTCAACCTTTGAAACTAATGCAAGGGTCAAATGCCCAAACAAAATTCCATTCGGCGCTCAAGAATATTTTTTTAGATTACACGGTACAACGCACACGCTCAGCACGCACACTCAGCCCTATAAACAAACGTGCGTAAATCCTACCGCCATAAAGTTCAATAGAAATTGAGCAAAAAAAAAAAAAAGGAGGGCATTGTGTAGGGCCTAAGCTGGACTTTTTTAAAAGGCCGAGAAAACCAATTTTCTCTTTCTTTTTTTGAGTGGACGGCCTTTTGTTATACTGGGCTGCACTACTGGGCATAGCGGGCTGTTCGATGTGCAAGCTGTGGCCCTCGTCCTGATGTGGGTTAGCTTGGACTTCATCTTCTTTAGTTCGAAAGCAATCTGTTTGCCTGTTTGGGCTCGTCGGATCTCTCTATCTGCGTGGGCTAAGACGGAAGCAGTTTAAAAGGGCCCATGATAACCCACTAACCAGCAGCATGCTCCTAAAAAAAAAAGGGCCAAATTACCGCTGTTATTTCCTGGAACGCTGGCATTGTTATTAGGTCAACAAAAGCCAGACTTTTGTCGACAAAGTCGAGAATGCGTGCGTGTTGTAGACATCTACGTGATACTTTGCAATTTTTTTTTAAAAAAAAACAGTCGAGTACAAACATACCCACTCATATACATACATATTCACTACCTACAAATATAAATACACTCGAACGTTATCCTATATAAGCACAACATGTACACAACTACAAAGTTCATTTTAAAAAAATCATAATACGGGCACATACTCTCACTTTGTTGCCTCGAGAGATCAATTTATAGAGAGGGGACGACATCTAGCCAACTCTAGAAATTATATATTTTCTATAATTTATAAACATGGCAAAAAAAAAAAAAAAAATGTTAGAACTAGAAGTCATAACACACGTGATTTTGCACGTAGAGAGTAATCTCACGACGACCTTAGACCTAGCATGTTGCTTCCTTTTTACACGACTCAAAGTCACTTGTAAAACACATTCTTTTTTTTTTTCCACTTTGGTAAATATTGTAATGCATATTTATGGCTATAAATGAATTCAAATAAAAACATTTGAACTTGACAATACATGATTTCAAAAGAAAAATAGTCAACCACATAATTGCACATATTTTTTTCAAGCATTACAATTTTAGCTAGATGATTGAGAAGGATATACCTAAAATAAAAATCATTCGAGTATCCATGAGATGAACTTTGAAAATTTCAAACAAAACCTGAATGTCAAAGTCTAACTAAACAATTTTTGGACAGTGAATGATTACAAATAAAAAAACTAATCATCTAGAAAGATGCAGATCTCTTCAAGTATCCATCCGAGGTCATTAGGAAACTTTGAAAAAATGAATTTACTTTAAACAAACTTTCTAGTCTAAATGATTTTTAAATGGAAAAGTCATAAACTATAAGGTTGTAGATCTCTTTTTGTACTACAATTTTGATATAAAGTTTGTCTTCATCCAACTTGATTTAGAAAATTTATAAATTTTACTACGATGTACTTTTTAAAAAAAAGGGACTAACTTACCAACCGCCTCTAGAAATGGAGAAATCTATTTCTGAAGACGGCTGTAGTTCCCAACCGCCTCTAGGAGTGCCTTCATTTCGAGATGTAGATAAAACGCTATGTTGTCTCTAAAACGATATCTTTAGATGTGGTTCGTCATTCCGACCATCCTATAAAATAGAAGAAATTTATCTAGAGGAGCTCCAAAGTCCAATCACCTCGAAAGTTGATTGTAGAGACGAATTTTTTTATGGATTTCCTTTTGATAAAAGCTTTGTCTCTCTAGAGGAATTATGTCCAGCTTTGAGGGATTGGAAGTGTCTAAGCCCAACAAAATCAAACTGGACTGGGCCTGCGATATCCGCCCATGACTTCTGAAGCCCAGCAAAAATAGCTATACAGCCCAACCGAAACTGACAACTCGTTAGTGTCCCCGTCTCTGTCTAAGCCCAACAAGATAAAAAGCTTAAACTGAAGTTGTATCTGGTGACTTGCCTGAACATGTTTATTAATGGTATCGAGGATTCCGATTTTTGTTTTTTAAAAAAACTCCTAAGCTCCACATCGTCGCCAAAAAAAAAAAAAAAAAAAAACTCTAAGCTCTACACATAATTACTATTTTTTTGCATAAATATAACTAACTATAATAATTGATCCGGCATCGATCGGTACGAATGCAAAGCAAATAAAACAAAAATACACTGGCAGCTGCTTGTGAACTGAGAAAAGTAGTTTTATATATTATGTCCTATCTGACTGAGCATGGACTAAGAAAAGTAGTATTACATCCTGACAAAAGTAGCTTTATTATAATACAATACGAAGTAGTGCTCACCACACATACAAGTGCCGAAACATATATTACGTACTTTGAAACTCTGAAAGCGAAAGGAAATACGGAGCATAAGGCACAGAAATAGTAGAGTGCTCTATACTACTCCAGCTAGTGCCGCCGACAGATTGAAAGACAACGAGCGAGGGTGTATAAAGAACCAAGGAGCATTATATATAGAATACTCCTACTCCTACATAGTATACGTCACTTCATCTTTTTCCTAAACCATTACAGTTACAGGTCTAGGATAAAGTTGGTCCTGTCGCCATCTGCCAACGTAACAGATCGACCACAACGATTTTCAATTGCTCAAATACGCCATTGAGATCCCAAAAGGCCCTGATGCATGCTCCCACGCCGTGCAACTCTGGCCTGCACGACGCCAACACACGCCAACACGAGGCTGCTAGCCACCCTGCCGGGGCTTTTGGAGCGGCAGCCAACAGGCAACAGAGCAGATGGCCACAAGACGCAGAGAGCGCACAAGGGCCGGTCGCGCTTTGCCCGCGCAGCGCACAATGCAACGGGAGCCACCATGCCGGCCGATGCCAGGGGACGCCAGGTCGGCAAGCGTCTCATCTCTTCTCAGCGTGGCCACGTGCCGCCGACTCGGCTCCCCATGCGGAGACGCACATGCGATGCAGATGCAGCCGCCGCCGGCGGTTTTCGAGCTCTTCTGGTCTTCTCTGAGTGAGCGCCAAGCTGCTGCAGGGACGCCATTGCCATGACATCGGAAGCATTAAACTTTGGCTGATACGATCTGTCGCTATCCGTTTTTTCTAAGGGTTTCTGTGACGTTGGACGGTGAGGAAAAAAATTGCTGGGGGGTTTAAATTATTACTGTGGCTGCTGATCTAACGAGGTTGGTGATTGGTTAATGTTCCTTTGTTTGAGTGAAAGGGGAATCTCTGTGGATGAGTTGACGGACAAAGTTATCGTTCTTGGCGACGCGCTGAGATGCTGCTAGCTAGTACAGGATATGTTATTGGTTGATGGGATTCTCAGAGGGATGTGGTGGGGATCTATGTGTATAATATGGATATATATGATATATTTTGGGGTATGGTAAAGCCCAGTGAGAAATTCCCTTGGAGATAGGGAAGAGATGTACTAATGAAATGGTTTAAGACCATTGGACGTTCAAATCTAGGTTTAATCAAGAGTTTAAAGACTAACTGCTGTACTGTTTAATTGTTTCTTTAAAAAGAAAGAAACATTCCCGTTAGTTCACGTATTCAAAGTTAATCAGTGGTTGTCTACTGTATTTTTTTATAGTAGTGGTGCACATTAGCAGGTGATTAATATGTAAATTTGATAGGTTAATTCAGATTGTGTTATAGTGGCATTTATAGGTGGGTTACCCTATCCGTAGGACGTAATTTATTTGATAGGTTAATTCAGATTATGTTACTTTATTGTTTTCATAATGACAGACATTTTTTTATTATTCGACTCTACTGAACTGATGGCTAAATTTTTCTGAATTTCTAACGCCTTTAGGATTTATTTTATTTTCTAGCTCAGCCTTTGATGAAAGATTATTTGTAGAACTTCCGACTAGTAAAGTAAGATAAGATGGTGATCACATTGAAACATGGTTTTTGGCTTTCATTGCAAAGTATTTTTAACCAAATAGTTGGCGACATTTTTCATTTTGCTTCAGGTTTGTTGTTATTGCCTCTTCAAACCTAACTGGAGGGTGGAGTAGGAAAAAAATGAATTTTGCATTGATGGCATGTTTTTTTTTCGAGATTGTATTTTTTCATTAAGCGGGAAAAATGAGTTTTTGTTACAGTCGGTTAATCAAACTACGGTAATCAAAGATTACCAAAACTCACACCCTTCACCCTCACAAAACTCGCACGTGGTTGTAATTACACAATAAACATAGCTACTAAGCGACAGTGGCGCTGATGGCGAAGGGCTAGTTGCCCTCCTCATCTAACCCAACCATATCCAAGTTCATATGACCAGTGGGTCAAACTCAGCACCAAGAAGAAGCTCAAGCGCCATGGCCATTGACGGCATGATTCCAGGCATGTTCCAGAGTCTACTTCCACTCATGTAGCGATTGATGATAGAGCTATGATAAATCCTGGATTGCATGAGACCCAGTGTTTCATAGGAATATAAGATTATCTTCTAATGGATTAGTGCCAATGCGCCGGGGAGATGATGGGGCAGGAATCTTGACACATATGCCTACATGCCTACACTCCTAGATTAGAGAATTTCCAAAAAGAGCATGCTGCCTTAAAGAAAACGATAAGTAAAGAAAATACTTGAATGCAAGTACAGAAAAGGGGACACGTACGTACAGTGACCAGACCCAAGAGTTGTGGGATATGGAAGAGGACGGTGGTAGTTGTGTGATTGGCCACACCACATACATGTGCCTGTGTGCAGTACAGCATGTGGCAACCCTGGCCGGCACGCAGGAATCATGGATCAGCTTATATCTTTAGATCAGCTCACGGCAGGCATGGGTGTCATACGGTGCGGGCGAGGTGTTGGCGGCTCTGGATTCTGGACCACCAGTGCACTGACGAGGAGCAACAACCAATAAGAACAGCTCCCATTGTCGATGAGAATCGAAACAGAGAAAATTCGTTATCTTTTTTCACATAAAAAAACTTCCTCTTACCGATTTAACACTCAGACTTCAAATCCTGCAGTATACGAGTGGGGTAGAGGTTCGAAGGTTTTCTCAATCTGTACGAGAACATTATCTTCTATCCAAACAGAATGCCCAGCGGTTGTATGACTCGCTACATATCGAATTTTTTATGTATATGTTCCTTGTTAACGACAATAACATCATTACTCGTCGTCACTCATGTTTAAACTTATTCAATTTTGAATTGGTCGATATAGCTTGATGCGGTAGTTTGTCCCATGACACTCTTTCCAAATGCATTTCCCCCTCTAAGTAAATTCACAACCAGACTCAAAAATTCATGAAACACAAAAGTACATGGACAATGCCAATAATGATATATATACTTAGATATATCTAATTCTAAAGTAGGTCACATGTTATTGCTACGGTGGTCACACGTTTGGGCGGGGCAGCGTGCATGTGAACATAAGAGGGGCAGTGCAAAACATAAAAATAAAAAATAAAAACTCCCAATGTTTTTCTAAAAAATCTTTTATTAGCTACAAGATATTTTAAAACCACGCAGAGAGCACCTCTCAAACAAGATATTGCGAACTATTGAAGGAATGCTTCCTATAGTCATGTTGGGCACTTGGTATAATCCATGATCTATTAATAAGTGCTTTTTAAAAAGAGCTTTTAAAGACGCTCTTACATTGTATTCTTGATGGATCTAGGCATACATATCTAGCGGCTGCATAATATTCTTTCGAAACGAACGAAATATATAAAAGAGCTGCTACTTCATGTAGTGGCAGGATACGCTTGGTTGCTTTCCTGGGGCCTCACCACGTGGAGCGCAAGGCAAGAGAAGGTCATTGTCTTCAACCCCAGCATGGCAGCATGGTTGGTACTATACATCAACTTGAGAAATGAGGTGGTGGGCCCGGGTATACGGTCCTACAGTCCTACTAGTAATGTATGAACCTGTCTTGCAATATCTATCTACCAGAATGTGTGGCACCATATAATTCTCTCGCAAAATTAATATGCTTCAACGTCAACCAGCAAGTGCATTAAGTCCTGTGGTAATTTCCTTGTAATACAAGATTGGCCCCACTCAGTTTGGATCTGCCCACTATTTTATCCTCTCAGGTTTGGTTGGTGCAACAAATGCATGTGAGCTCTACATGTATGATGATACCTGTTTATATTACGTGTCAATAATTCTCGCTTCTGGTCTTCTATAGAGTCTATCTTGGAGTCTTGTGGGTTTAATTTTAGTTTCTTGACGTTTCAACACATGAATTTGCACAGTTGAATGCTGATGTTTCGGTTCTGTGTTTCACTACAATACAAAATGGTTAGGTCACATTGAGAAATAGTATTGTCGACGGGGCCAGTTAGTTAAACTGAGACGTCATGTGCTTGATTAAGTTATTATTACGTACAAGATTTCTGGATTTACATCCTGGCAAAGGCGGCCGGTCAATACTTGATCCATCGACGATCAATCGACGAAGAGTAGTAGTATACACATGGCCTGCAAATATATATTCAAGAACCTCTCTGCGTACCATTCTAGCTCGTTTATGTGACAACAACTGGTGCCAATCTGTCAAAGACAAAGATATTAATCTAACGGCATGTACAAATCATATTTATCCACCTGTAAAATGCTTTTTGAGTAGTCTATTAACACAAAGACGGAAGGGGATAATAGATGATTATTCCACCTCATTTGAATATAGAAATTAACACATTCACATACTTCTCAAAATATTTTGCCAGAGTAGAGATTAGACTCACCAAACAAGATCTTAAGAAGCAAAAGACAACATGGAGCCATCCTTGAAAACTCCACCGAATATTTTGCAAAAGACAACATGTTGATCCACCGAATAGGTGAAGCTTAGCTGCCATCCATAGATAATTAAAGCTAACACACAATGAGCCAACAAAGGCGATCATTGTGGGTTTCCTATCAAATTCTATCAAGTGCATTTGGCCTTTAGAGTCAACCTACCTTGTTGATTTGGTCGATAGAGGAGCTCAGGGTGTTGTGGCCTCAATCGATTTGGTTGTCGGAGATAGAGGCACACAACAATTCAAAGGCACACCTTCAACTTCCAATGGTATGTGCCCAGTTCGAACCCGCCAACATGTTTGAGGTAGGTGGCATTGCTATTGCTACAAAACGTTTTTTTCCTACTCATGAGCGAACCATGGGTCGTTGACAATGCAGTTGACGATGCCTCAATGGACAACCTCAATTTGAGGGCAAAAAAGAGGGATTTGCAAAGCGGTGCAATGGGTGTGGCGGTGCACGGAGATGATGGTTGGCTAGCTATATACTTCATGGCGCGCTCCGAAAGTGAAGTAGGGGGGGGGGCAAAAGGTAAAGATGAAAGGGATTTATAAAAAGGATATATATAGTAGCAGCTGCAAACAAAAGAGGAAAGGTGGGAGACGTGCTTGAGAAACAAGTAATGCACAACACTACTACACAAAATGATTAACCACAACGGGTTTTTTTTTTTTTGGCGGTTTTGTTGTCGCCACCAACGAAAGGTCGCGGTTAATCTGGATTAAAGCGTGGCGGCTTTTAGGACCCCAAATAACTGCCATGTTTAATAAAATAAACATAAAAAAACCCGGATGAAACCCTAATGGGCCCCGGATCGGCCGCCATCTTCTTTGGATCGGTCACCGCCCGATCTGGATGTGGATCTAGGGTTTTGAGGTAGAGGCCCGCCACCGCCCCTTGCATGCCTTTGCAGCGCCGCCTAAGTCGTCGCGAGCCGGGCCGCCAGCGCGGCGACGCTGGGGGAGATGTGTAGAGAAGAGTTCGGGAGAAAGGAGTCGGGAAGTGAGGGAGGCGGGAGGCGGTATGGGTGAGGGGTAAGGGGAGAGATTGAAGTGAAAAACCCTAAGCCCTAGTATATATAGTGAGCGATGGTTATTGGGCAGGTATGAGCTCTCTGGTAGTCTGCGCCTCATTAATTGTGGCAGTTTTTTTTATAAAAACCGTCACAATTAATTCATTTACTATGCTATTTTTAAAACCATCAATGTTAATTAAAAAAACCATCACAATTAATTTATTTATTTACTGTGATATTTTTAAATCCAAGTGCGTTGCAAAATCAATCCTTAGTAATCCTAAGTTCAGTTTTGCCAATCCTAAGTTCAGTTTTGCCGCGTCAATGAAAATGAACCATGGGACAACTAGCACCTCTTTCGAGTTTGTGAGCAGCTCCAGTATTATATATTAACTTTTGGTAAACTAGATCGAAGCATCAACTCCATATCCTATCCGTTGTACAGTTTTCCAAGAACAGCGCGACGTCCCATACCATCTTGTGAGCTCAGCCCAGGAGATTGGTGATGTATGGGCATGCATGGGGCGAAAAGGAATCCGCGCACTGCTTACGTACGATTCAGTGCACTTCGGTTGGGAGCCGGCTCGTGTCTCCGTGCATGTGAGCCTCCACGTGCTTGCAAAAAGAATATAGATAATAATAAAATTATTTTTATCGCGACAAATTGCAAGTAACGATCGTTTTGTTACATCGGAAAAAAAAAGACTACTGCATGTCTCCGTTATCACCCAGAACAAAGGGAAACTGCCAAAACAATCTCAGTGTAGCAAGACAGAAATTCTATAGATCGAGATTTGAAAAAAGTAACAAACAAAATGCTGGATGTTTGAATAAATTAGCAAGAAAAGAAATTCTATAGATCGAGATTTTGCAAATTAGCAAACAAATTCTATAGATCGAGAATTGAATACCAAGAACAAAAAAGAAGACTCTACTCCCCGTCCCCTTTGAAAGTGTTGCTCGGAAAGCGTGTTTGTAAGAAAGGCACGATTTTGAAAACGACACTTTTAAAGGTACATAGGAGTATGTATTAGCAAACAAAATGCTTGAGCGAAGACTTTTGAGGCACTACATTTGTTACAAAGTTTAATGCTGTCTAGGATTCTTCTAAGTTAATTTTTAAAATTTGAATAAATTATGAAAACAAACATAGCAAAATTATTTTTAATACTAGGCAAATATAAATAATATAATATATTAAAATGTACTCAATGGTGGATTTAGTAGCTAAACTAATTCATTATTTTAGATGTTGCTTTTTTTCAACAAACTTGGTGCAAACATGAGCATTCAAGTTTACAATATGAAGTATCTTGGTGCACCCACCTTAGAGAGATTACGGTCTAATTGTGCATTTAACTTGTGAAAAAATTAGAGAGCATACTTGATATATATATTTTTACTATAGGATAACTGCACAAATAAACAAACAAATAAATAAGTAAATAAATATACCGTGGAGCATGCAGAAGATAGACGGCATTATTAGTACCCTCCCTAGCAGCCTACGTAAGCCACCACCATCAGTTTGGAAGCTTCTTGTGCTGGTAAACGTACATACCCACGTGTTTATGGAGGCATACGCCCATGCCTACTCCTCCTACTCCGTAGGTGCAATATGAGGTATCTAGGTGCACCCACCTTTTCTGCAATCGAGTACTAAGTAGTATAGGCAGCATATACACGGTCTGTCGGTCTCTCCGTAGAGTGTAATTACAGGTCCCGGGTCCGTCAAACCATTTTAAATTTGATTAAGTTTAATAACATTTATACATCTAAATAAATAAATCATAAATATATATTACATAACTAATCTAATGCAATTCATTATGTATCGTGAATGTTAGTATGTTTGATATAACTTTGATCGTCTAAAATGTTTAACTCCTCAAAATCCAAAATTTGAGTTCTTTCATGAACACAGAGATTGATCCACGCCACATGAAAGATCAGCCAGCTGCTCCTGCTCCGATCCGGCGTCCCCCTGCTGCTAGTAGTAAAAACTGGATCTAGAGACAATGATCCACACAATGATTGGTTGCAGAGCGCACATGAGTGGCATGAGGCGTGCCCAGGATTTTGGGCTCACCCCACCCTGTCCCCGCCCTTTGCTCACATGCCGGCCGGCGGCTGTACGATCGACTCGCTTCGACGACATCGATCATTTCATCATCGTGCCGCCTGGGACATCATAGATGCAGATCCAAACATTAGACCATGCAGATGAGCTGAGTACGTTTGCAGTGTCGTCGATCGGGGGAAATTTATCACTACGCGATTCGTCAGATTTTGTGCTTGCTTTGCTTTGGGCTGGGGATCGGAATCGATCGATCAATATAATAATAACCTTTTGATTATATGTATCTAGAGACAAAAGTGATCGAGAACAATGTAAAGGGCACGGCATATCGGTACTAGTAGTGGACAAGGGAACTAGATCCCTTGCCTCTTCACAAAGGATGTGTCATCAGGAGCGTACTTTTGGTACTCGCGGGATCAGTTCCTTTTATTTTAGTACCTTTTGGTTCCAAGTTTATTATTCAATATCTATATAATCATATTTATTTATTTTAAAGCACATACTTGATCTGGTCCAAATTATCAACTATATATGTTTTTACCCATAAACAACAATTCTGCATCCCAAAATAATTAAACTTCTATATAGAGTTTCCCTGGGTACAACTTATATATTTAAATTTTACAAATTTTATAGACAATATTACAACTCTGTGACTGTACCAACATCTACACTATACAACTATATTTCAGTTTGCATCATTAGATACTAATTTAGATCATAAACGTTGGTATCATTTCAACAAATTTGGTCAAAACTGAGAAAATTTGGCTAAAAAAGAACTACTCGATAAGTAATTTATTTTGGACTTAGGCAAAACATCTACAGATTCAAATAAATGCACTGCCAATATATGTTTCGTGGAGAAATTAATGAAAACGATCACAACTAGGATTAACTTATTATTTTTAGTTGAGAAGTTTGACTTAAAAGTAAAGTAAAAACGATCAACAAGCTGGAGTGGAGCGAGCACAATCTCAGAGTCACGAGTACATGTCATAATGGAAAGCTTTGAAGCATATGTCGTTGTAGAAAGTTCTTCATGCTTCTCCATCTACTCTAAATTATAAGGCGATTTGACCTTTATAAATAGATACATAGTCTTCACTGTGCACTTAGATATATATGTAGATATATGGTAAAAAGTTATATAATTTGGGACGAAAGGTAGTAGTAATTTTCGCTACTGATATGTGAAACGGCGAATGTCCGTAGCGATTTGAATTATATACAAGTGCATCATATATTGAAATTCTCCTCAGTTGTGTGTCCAAGGATTTAAGTGAAATTGGTCATTTTTTTTTACCAGTGGCAAATCCACGGGGCGGGCTGCCCGTGGCCGGGCTACAGCCCCTGGGAGGTTGTTTTTCCCTTATAATTACTTTAGCTGAGTCTTTAAATCACCGTGAAGTCACTTGATTTTTAACAACTCTCCATTAATTAGCCCTCTCCGACCTCATCCTTTCTCCTCCCCTGTGTGTACCGGTATACTACATAGTATTAGATTAGGCTTGTAGGTGCAAGTTACCACAAGGTAAACCGAGGATTAATTCCATTCTTGGGCGCGTGGTTCTTCCAAAGAAATCGCAACAGAATTGACTTGCACACAGACCCTAGCTACATCCTCAATCTTGTCACAGTTCCCGACACCCGGGACACACGGGATAGGATCATGGCATGGGAGGGCTTACTTGTAAACAGGGGCAGAAGATACGTACATGGCGCCATTGACTTGACCACCATTTATACGAGTGAGGGCAAAACCGGCATTTCGTCTCGGCAGTTCAAACTCCACTAACTACGGCGGCCACAGCACACACACCCACTTGAGTGACCTGTATCTGTATATACACTATACAGAAATTAATAGTATAAGTTTGTAGTTATAGCATAAACTGCCTTAACCACCCAGGCCAGCGGCCGGCCAGAAATGACCAGACCGGATCAAGTTGCCGGGCACTGTGCCGAATAAATCTGGGAGCGAGCGAGAGCGAGCGATCGAGGCTATAGCAAAAGTTGATCGATCGAGATCCCTTCCCTCCTCCGGACTCCATCCACTCTCCTCCTCTTCCCGCGCACGCGGACGCAGTTGGTGCGTCGTGTCCGTGGCTGGCTTTCTTCTTCCTTGGCCTAGCAAGCTTCCCCTTCACCCCAAAGGCACCAACCAGGCCGCAGGAGCAGAGGACATGCAGGCTGGGCATCAACAGGAGAAGGGAATCTAGAGCAAGAGTGTGGGCGAGGCAAGAAAGGAGGAAGCTCCATCGATCGAGAGAGAGGGAGACTTGTTCTTGACAAAAGTGAGAGCGACTGCCGCCGGGGCAGGAGGAGCAGGAGAGAGGGACCATTTCTTGGTGCCTCCCTCAACTTCCTGGGCTCCGATCGATCATGAGGTCTCAGCGAACGAGGAGCAGTTGGGCCCTCCTACGGTGCTGAGACTGAGAGAAAGAGAGAGCCCTGGGGTGGGTCGTCGAGCGAGAGAGAAAGGAATTGAAGAGTGATTGAGGAGGTAGCTAGAGACCCAAGAACAACAAGATGAGCTTCAACAAGAGCAGAGGTGGTGGGGGAGTGGGAGCGGCAGCAGGAGCAGGAGGAGGAGACGAGCTGGTGTTTCGAGGCTCCATCTCCAAGAAATGGACCCTCCTCCTCTGCCTCGGCAGCTTCTGCATCGGCCTCCTCTTCACCAACAGGTAACGTTCCTTACGCAGCCTGCTCCAATTCCTCCTCCTCACTTCCTGTGACTCTTGTTTTGGTCTTTCCAATTCGTCCCAGCGTTAACAATCTCGTCAGCTCATGATCCTACTCCTACGAACAAATTCACTGACAAGTCCACACCACGAGTGAATTCGTGCTTCTTGCCAGCCCTTTTCCTGTTTCCCAAACCCAAAGTAGCACACGATCGAATTCGTGGCCTAGTATGCTATCTTAATCATTTTACTAGTTGGCACAAATTTGAAAGAAAGAAACAACGACACGGACGAATTCCCTTGCCGGTCCTGCCATGTAGTACGATTCGAGTTCCCTGTCTGTCCGTCCACTCTTCTTCTCTGGTCAATGGGGGTACCTCCCTGCAGCTATTGCGGCTGCTGTACTTCCGTCGCCCGCCCATGTCTTCCGAATGATGGCGTGGTGAACGTGGAAATTTCGAGCGCCTCTACTGTACGTACTGTACTTTGGCTGACGGCCGTGACGCGCCTTTATTTGCTGGCCAAAGATTCCGGACGTGCTAGCTGCGGTTGCATCGCCGGCAGGTAAGGTCCCGTGCGGACCGCGGTCCATTTCGCCTCTGTGAAAGGCGAGCGTTACCTGTCGACGCCGGCCCGCCGACAACACAGTCACAGACAGAGGGGGAGGGCCGGGCCCACCAGCAGAGGGTGGTAAATCTTTTTCCTTTTTCATGGCTGCACATTTCTACTACTTGTTTTGATTGATGGTAAACAGGAACAAGCACCACAGACCGAAAGGACCAATCTTGCTGACCATTTCTGATGTTGCATCATCTAAAAGTTGATCCTGCAATTGGTTTCCTTTTTGTTGAGGAGCTTGCTGTTGAACACTTACAGTAGTATTCTTTGTCTTTCTGACGAACCTGTTCAAACAGAACTCTGTCTTTGATGTCCACTGAAGTTTATGCACAAATCCCCTCTGTTAAATTGTGACCCACAGGTTATTCAGTTTAGCATAGTACATTTTAAAACCCAAAACTAGGTGTATAATGTACTTGGACAGACTGCATTTCCCCATAACAAAACTGTCCGAGTACTAAACGACTGATTCACGCAGGATGTGGACGATGCCGGAGCCGAAAGAGATCATCAGGAGGTCGACGCTCGAGGTGGAAAAGATGAACCTTGTCGACGGCGACTGTGCTCCCAAAACCGTATGTATTCTACTATTGTATATACTTGCACTTTTTGCTTTCAGTGTTCTGGGTAGAAGTAGAGCTGGACACTTCTGTTCTCAACCATGAACACGTCTGTAATTTTTTTTTCTTCGAAAGATAGGTCTGTAAATTTTCTCCTCGTGGTACAGATCGGTGACGCCAAAGACGTTCCTGGAGAGGTTCCAAGAACGCAGGATGTGATACAGTAAGTAGCTTGCTAGCCACGGTGCAAAAATTCAGTTCACTAGGTTTTATTTTTTCAGAAAAAAAAAAAAACAGTTCAGTCTTGACAGCATGCTATATTTGTTCCGATTGAGGTTCAGTAGTAAACTCTTTTCTGTGATCAACCAGGACGCTGGATAAAACAATATCGAACCTCGAAATGGAACTAGCATCTGCAAAGGCGTCACAGGAGTCCATGCTCAATGGCGCCCCAGTATCCGAATCGTCAGGGAAACGGAAGTACTTCATGGTCGTTGGCATAAACACTGCCTTCAGCAGCCGAAAGAGAAGAGATTCAGTCCGTGCTACATGGATGCCTCAAGGTTAATTTGCCCGCAGGTCCTGTGCTTCCAGTGAGTCTCCTGCATTGTGAATATTTTTCTGACCTTTGGTTTCAACAACAGGTGAGAAAAGGAGAAAGATGGAGGAAGAGAAGGGCATTATCGTTCGGTTCGTCATCGGTCATAGGTGAGTTTAATTCATGTGGACAATCTTGTTTTTTTTGAAATGAGGAAGAGAAGGGCTGTTTTTTTTTCTTCATGTAAATTAATATGAGCACAGTGACATTTTCTTGAGATGTACTCGTAGGTAGGTAGGTAGGTAGTAACTGAATGAAAGAGTTGACAGTTCTGCGTTGTCGGACAATGACTTACTGTTACTAATTCAGAAACTTCTGTTTTGTCATATGCTTAGTGCGACTCCTGGAGGCATACTTGATCGAGCAATCGATGCAGAGGACAGGAAACATGAGGACTTCATGAGGCTGGTAAATTTCCGTTGGATTCAGTAGGATGTTAGCTGTCTCTCTATACACACGTAGGCACGTGCTGAACTGAAGTATCATTGGAATGCCAATCATTCAGGACCATGTTGAAGGGTACCTGGAACTGGCAGCAAAGACCAAAGCGTACTTCGTCGCAGCTGTGTCCATGTGGGATGCAGAGTACTACGTCAAGGTCGACGACGACGTACATGTAAATATAGGTATACTATTACTCTCTGATCTCACTCTGAACTAGTGCAGTAGCTTGCAGCTCCATGTTCATGTCTCGGTAAATACTCTAGTAACCTAACAGATTCTTGGAAACACACTGCAGCAACTCTTGGAAACACGCTAGCAAGACATCGTTCCAAGCCTCGAGCTTATGTTGGCTGCATGAAATCCGGCCCAGTGCTAGCTCAGAAGTAAGTCCCTGTGCTGGCTGCCATTAGCTTCTGGCCTGTTGTTGCAACAGCAGTATAAATGTTCCATGTTCTTGTTCTTGTTGTTAGGGGCGTGAGGTACCACGAGCCTGAATACTGGAAATTCGGCGAATGGGGAAACAAATACTTCCGGCACGCCACCGGTCAGCTGTATGCCATCTCCAAAGATCTGGCCTCCTACATAGCACTCAACCAGTAAGCAATTCTACTCAAATATTCCTCGGTTTCTCTTTAATACAAATATATAAGCCATTGATCATGATGGATGGTGACATTTCAGGCATGTTCTGCACAAATATGCTAATGAGGATGTATCCCTGGGATCCTGGTTCATCGGGTTGGATGTCGAACACGTCGATGATCGTCGGCTCTGCTGCGGCACACCACCAGGTATACCTGATGCTTTTCCCAGCTGTTTGTTTAACATACATACTTTGCTTCCTCTACACGAACCAGTCGGTGTCGACATGTGATGCAAGTGGACTTCCAACCGTATCGGTGGTTGGTCGTTTGTATACACAGAATGCGTGATCTGTATCTGTATGGATTATTTGGGGGGGGGGGGTGTGGTGGTGGGGGGGAAACAGGGGTAGTTGATGGTCAACTTCAGAGAGTAGGTGTGCCATCAGCTGTCATAAGCATGTGCTTGCCAACATTGTTTGTGTTAAACCATCTTTGTAGCCTGTCATGACATGAGACGTCTGAACTTTCTTTTTTGAGGGTTACACTTCTGGTAGTATGATTGAATCTGAAGCTGCAAAATGAAGAAACGTTTTACCTTAGAACCGTAGTGGCAAAGACGCATCATGGCATGTCTGTTCAAGCGTAAGAGCAGAGCTGTCAGCTGAAATGGCCTTTTGTTTTGCCTCACATGCACACCAAACTTGGACTCACTTTCAATTTGATGGAAATGGTCTTCTGCCTAACATGCACACCGAACTTACAGTCACTTGAATTTGATGGAACAGAGTAACACCACAGTCAGATCTTGTCCTGATTATGCTTGGCAAATTTGTGCAGATTGCGAATGGAAGGCGCAGGCGGGGAACGTGTGCGCCGCGTCCTTCGACTGGAGCTGCAGTGGCATCTGCAAATCTGCTGATCGGATCAAGGAAGTCCATCAGCGCTGTGGTGAGAGTGAGAATGCGATTTGGAATGCAAAGTTTTAAACCCAAGATCGCCTACCCCAGACAATACAAGGAAGGAACATACATAGATACGTATGTATACAAAAGGCATGGCTCAACAGTGTGTGACATGGAAGGCATATGATGATTTCACTCTGCTTTGCAAGTGCAGAAGCAGACTGAAGAGCATGAGATTGAGAGCGCAATGTACACTCAAGTGTACATGCATTATGGTAGACAGGAGGGGTGGTTTTTTTTTTTTTTTTTGGTGTTTTTGGCTTAGGAATTGGATTATTGTATGGGGACTTTTCTAATTTTGGTGCTCGAAAAAAGATCCCAGGTTTTTACTCATAAAGAGAAGCTAGGAGAGGATGGATCATGATGAGGAAGAGAGTGAAAGGAGAGGGAGACAGGGCATCTCCCCCCACCATTCTTTGAAAGATCCTCATCGATGTTAATGCTTGATTTCAAATAACACAATAAAATTTCTTCTCCAAGGTACCTCATTTCACTTTATGGGTTGAATTCTCAGCGTTTTTTTTTTTTGTTGTTTTTATTTTTGCCAACTGAAATTTCAGTTACTTGTATTTCACCTCCTAGCATCTTAGTAATTACGTATTAACTAAAATCTCTAAGGCCGGGCCGGTTTGGTTTATCCCCCCTCTAAATTTTATTCACTAAACTTTAGTAACTTATAGTGACTAAAATGTCAAAAAAACTTGCACTAAAGTTTAGGGATCATAAAGTTTAGAGGCCTTTTAGTCATGAAGAGGTCGCTAAAAGTGAGTAAACTGTAAGTGAGACAGCTACTTTAGTGGTCTTTAGTCATTATAACCAAACAAGAGTAATTAAACTTTAGAGAAAGTCACTGAACTATCCTGGATTGTTCTCTTTTGCTAGAAAGCCCAAGTGCTCAGTCGAATTCCTGCTCAACAATGATCTAGAAAGAGTGTTCAGCCCCATGCCTCTGCCCCAACTGCCTGCAAGTCAGCTAGAATGTGTTCTCCAGAACATACAAGATGTGGACTGGGACGAAAACCTAAATGATTCTTGGAATTACTCTTGGGGACCATCAGCTTACAGTAGCAGCAAAGTCTATGCTCTTCTGATAGAATCTGTTCCTGCACCACCCATTTTCAAATGGCTTTGGAAATCTGACAATTTAGGTAATCATAAATTTTTCTTCTGGCTGTTGGTTCGTGATAGATTGAATACAAGGAACCTGCTCGCCAGAAAGAATAGAACCCTAGATGATTATAGCTGTGTGCTTTGTAATCAAGAGATCGAAGAGACTTCCTTCCACCTATTCTTTGAGTGTCCATTTAGCAGTGATTGCTGGGATTGGCTGAACATCCACTGGAACCTCAACTTGGAACCGGTTGACATGCTTATGCAAGCCAGATCAGACTACGGCTGTCACACCTTCAGAGAATGCTAGGTTATTTGGAAAATGAGGAATAATATCATTTTTGACAATGGTCAAAAGCCTTCACAGATGGAAATGCTTATTCAAATCAGAGTTGGGTTTAGTTTGTACTAAAGCCAAAGGATCCAAAAAGTGTTGTTCTAAATATTAGGAGAGATAGCATGTTGTAATCTTTGTTCTTTCTTTGCTTTGAGCCTTGTTTCTCTATAACTCCATTTCAACAGCTCGTTCATTCATTTAATAATTAAAAAAAATGGGGAGACCCTGTTTCGGTCAAAAAAAAAAAAAAGTCACTGAACTATAGGGGTCACTAAACTTTAGAAGAGAACCAAATAGGCCCGTAGTGGATTTTTTCATGTGAGTTCCATATACATGGGATTTTCATGTTAACATAGAAACTTGTGCTTCGTTGTAAGTCATCAGAAGGAGCAACAACGAGTGACCAGAGTTTTTTTTTTTTTTTTTTTTTTGAGCAAAACGAGTGGCCAGAAATGAAAAGGTTCCGTAGGCATAGGCCTTATGGTATAAATGTGGCCCAACTAAAAACCATGCCTGATTTTTTTTTTTGAGGGATTCAGTGGGGAAATTTCCCCACTTAATCATTTTCATTGAATAAGGTAAAAGTTCAGTACAGGAGCACGAGTGGTGCTAAAGAAGAAAAACAATTTGGAGCACCGCAGGCTCAAAGAGAAAAATAAAATACATTAGGGTATATTCTCCAACCAAGATTTTAAAGGACCAGGCAAGTCCTCGACTTGGCTTTGATACAAATCAAGCCAATTTGCTCCTTGAAGTGGTTCTTCCATCTGGCATAGGTGCAAGGTTTCCCATCAAAAATCAAATCATTCCTCATACACCGGATAGACCAACAAGCTGTTATGACAATTTCTCTGAAGAACACTCTGTCAAATTCCAGTCTGGCATGAATAACCATGTCCAAAGGAGGTAAAGATAGGTCCCAATTTATACCAATGCCTGATTGGCCAAGCCCAAAGTCCAAAACACAGCTTGTAGGCCGCTACCATTTTTCTCATGATCTCTAAATATCTTTCGGGAGATTTTTTATTTCTGTTTATCTTTCGGGAGTTTTTTATTTCTGTTGTTTTCAACTTTTTGTATGGTCTATATGTATATGTGCTATATATGCTGTCACCTTTTTTTTTTTTGTCACAAAAATCTTCTTGAATCTGGTACGTTTGATATATATATGCATATGACATGGCAACATACGATTCGATGAAGTAGAAAAACAATAAATAAAGAAATCTTTAGGTGACACTGGCGGATGCAGGATTGATGCCAGGAGGCTGCTTCCTCTTTCCTTTTCTTCCTCCTCAAATTTGCTTGTCCCGTTCCTCTCTCAAAAAAAAAAAAAAAAAAAAATGCTAGTCCCTTCTTTTTTACTGGTGAAACACAACTCTTGTTTCCGCAGCTTTCATGCTCCCGCATGTTGGCCTCCTTTGCTCAAACAAATCTTTGAGTGATGTGCCCAATCCTCCTGCTGTAGTAGGCGCTCCGGTGCCCATGTGTTAATTACTCCTGTCTGCCAAAATAGATGACGTTATGGGACACATGTCAATCAAACATTCTCAAGTTTGACTAAATTTTTAAAAAATACATGCAACATTTATATCTCCAAACAAGTTTACAAGTTTATGATGAAAGTTTATTCAACTATCTAATAAAATTGCTAAAGTAATAATAATTTATGATAAATATTAATACCATTTCTTTATTAATATATAATTGGTCAAATTTTAAAAAAGTTTGACCTTTTAGGGAATGAAAAATGACACATATTTTGGAATGTAGGAGAGGCATCTCCAACAGTTTTGGTATTTTTTTGATTTGACATTTGACTTGTTTGCCAACTCCCAATTCCAAATGCCAAGTCAAAAAAAAAAAAAAGACTTCCTCCAACAGTTTGCTATTTTTTGGTTTGGCATATGAGAAAAAGTGGGGCGAGAGGGAGCGGTTTGGTTCCTCATCGGATCATGTTCGCAAAATCGCCATGTGTCGGGCATGCAAGAGATGCACACAAGAAATGTCAAAGCTCCCAAGTTTGACAAAATGCCAAAGGAGGACCTGATTTTTCCAAACTCACTAAAATGCAAAAGGGATTTGCAAAAACCTGTTGGAACATTGTTTTCTAGACTTTTGATAAAAATACAAATGCCAAACTCAAATGCAACATCACCGTGGAGATGCTCTTAGAGCCACTAAAATGCCTGTATCTTCTGCCTTATGGAAAGAGAGAGAGATTTCAGGGCTAGTCCGCACTTACTTTCATCGGTGTCGATCGGAGATGGAAGACGGAGGCGCTTCTTTGGCCGAACCCCCAGCTTCTCCTCGGCGTGCGTGCATACGGATCGGGAGGGGCGCGCGGATACGGATTCTCGCTGTTGGGCTGGCGCTGGTCTGCCCTGATGGGTCAGACGGGGTGGACTGCGGAAAGCTGGGCCTCGACTACTGGCGAGTTGGGCTGCGGGTGCGGCCCGAGAAGGTGGGCCGCGAACCGAGCCTTGGCACGCCGGTTGCAGGAGTGGGCCAAAAAAAAGGTCAGGAAAGAAACACCATTATTCTTTTTAGAGAACAAATTTATAAAATTCTATAAAACCTTTTCATTTGCGCGGTGCATTATTTTGTTTTCATCCGCTAGCGCTGACCACTCCCTGCTGGCTGGAGCTACGTACCTCGACCGTGCATCATTTCGTCAGTACGTACAGAAATTCGCCTGGCTATATACATGCATGTATCGACCTGGACTGGATTAGTCGTATGTTAGACATATCTCATGCGGTCAAGAAATGTTAAAACTAATAACCGACAAAGTCTCACAAAAATCGTGCGTGCCGATCGTCGTCGGCCTAGGTTCAAGCAGCCAGCAACACGTACACATATGTATGCTCCCGTGTAATATTCGACTCTACTATGTGTCCACATTCTCATCATGCGCAATATCTTGATGTCCTTGTTCAAAATTTTGACAGTAGTATATATGACGAAAGTTGTGGATAAATTATAGAGCATTTTTACGGTGCTACCGGTTCCTCCCGTTGAATTGCCATTTGCCGGTTCCTCCACCTATTTCTAGTCATTAAGGGTACATTAGTACTTTTAATCTATAGTTTTTCAGTTTTTTTTAAGTAAATCAGCTTCTCCCGTACAATGTCCTCCCCGTTCACCGACAGATCAGGCGCAGGTGCCGTAGTCGCACTTGTCCGGCGGCCACCAATCCAATGTCGCGCACACACAGTCCTCCCCGTTCGCCGCGACGGCGCGCCGCGCATCGACGGTGGCCACCGCCGGCTGCCCGGCCGCCGAGCCCGGTTGCAGCAGCAACGAGGCCAGGAACCAGAGTCCGCCCAGAAGCCGACCCAGCTGCTGCGGCTGCGTCCCCGCGACGGCGGCCATGCCAACTCGCGGACCGATGACCCGACGCCGGCGGGCCAAGAAACCAGGCAGGCAATGGCTCTTCGGAGAGCACGCAACGCAGTCCAGTAGTCCCTGTGGGCCTAGCAGATCAGAGGTAGGCGCCCCAGCACGGTCAAGGTGAGCGCGGCGCCGACGAGCTTGGACGGATGGGTGAAGCTAGGCGTTGCCCGCGCGCCCGCGTAGTAGGCCTTGAAGAGCGGCAGCATGTGCGCCGGGAACGGGGAGGACGGGACGGGGAAGGGGACTCGTGCGGGGGCACGTCGAGCGCGCGGAACCGCACTGCCACCGCGGGGAGGAGGCTGGTGTCGTCCCAGCCATGCAGACGCGTGCGGGCCTCTCGGAGGAGAGTGCGTCGAAGTGGACGGGGAGTCCCCGTGCGGCGAGCAGCAGGGAGAGGTGGAGCAGCTGGTTCAGGTGGTCCTGCGCCGGGAACGGCACCGTCACGATGGGCACGGTGGCGGCGTGGGGGCGGCGGCGAGGGGGCTGGGGATGGGATGGCGGCGTGGGGACTGACGAGCACACCGGCGATGAAGTGCGGCGGTGGCGGCGTTTTTCTATAGGAGGCAGCGGAGGACCGGGAACCGGATGAACGAAGCAAGAAGTTTTTTTTACACTTACGACTTCTCCAAAGCTGCTCCTCATCGAATTAAAAAGACCATTATACCCTTCAATATTTATTATAATTCAGTTCTCGTGGTTCCTGCCCCACCGCCACTTCCTCCTATTTGGTTCCTCTAGCTTTTGACCACCTGGATCGGACCAAATGGAGGGTCCATATTAATTCCAAAGTTAAAAACTCTCTAAATTATATGTACGTTCAAGCATGGAGATAATCCGACTTATGAAAAGCTAGATAGAATCCGGTTAGTACTGATTGGGAAGATAAGTTCCCCTGTCATCAGCACGATCCAAGGATAGAAACATCTCCGATCACACCCCACTTGTTCTTAACACCGGTCATCTACCCACGGATCCGAAAATCGCCCTTTCAAATTTGAAAGAGGGTGGTTGATACGTGATGGTTTCTATGATATGGTTGCAAATATTTGGCAATCGAGAGAACTCGTGGGTCGCCGGTAGGGGAGAGGAGGGAGGCGCCTGTTCGCTCATCCTTTCAGGGCGTCCAATCTGTTCTCTCCAATTTTTTTTTTTTTTTGTACATCCATTTGTTATGCATCTAGAAATCTAGAGATAATAATAATATACATAACAAAATGGATGAAGTAAAAAAATTCAAAGCGAAAGGGATCACAAATTTTTATTAATAAGAACTGACCATGCTCTATAATTTTGATACAAGCCTTTTTTTCTCCCAATTCTGTATGAAAAGTTTTCTGTTAGTTCATTAAGAGTTAAGACGCCCTATTTTGAAAATAAATTTCTAGATAATCGCTTAATAAAGGCTCTTGAGCAGTTGAGCCGACTGCAACTGGAATGGGCCTATGGCCCCCTTACCTTGTTGCACTACAGACCGTTGTAGCAGGAAAAATGTGTGTGCGGCCTCAACTGTTTTTAAGTAATGCAACAAAGTTTCCAACTGATCATCTCGCATACATTCCAGCAATATAAAAGAAAAAATTGAGTCTTGCACAATAGACAAACATAATGTAATTATTATTAGATTACAAAATATATAACCACATGCTTCTTCCCATAAGGATCTTCAACGACCATTTCAAGCTTTATCTCCGTTGACACTGATCATCAAGTTGCACGCAGGAGTTGCGGGCTCTGATTTCCAAACTAAATTGATATATCAGCGACCTATAGCTTTCACAGACAAATTTAGAATATTAAGGCCAACCAAGCTGGCTAGCTTGCACTAGTTTCATCTTTTGACTTCATCTCTATATATATGTTCATCTGGCATGGCACTTTCCTCGATGCCTCCCTTCTAAATTCCGTGGCTGCTGGGGAGTTTGACTTGAGATCTAGACAAATGAGCTAGCTGGCGTCCATGTGCTTATGCAAGTCCATATATATCTGGATCTTTCTTCCTTCCATTGTCAAAGTGCAATACGTACGTGCTAATTTCCAAATATTTTTCTTTGTTGAATTGTTAAAAGTGTAGCTGCTACGTACTGTTGCATTCACATGTCCTGTTCTTGTTCTTGTTCTTGTTCTTGCTCTTGCATTTGACTTTAAAGTACTTACATGTACGGACAGGTACATGTATTTATTTTGTCTTGTAGATTTCTATGATCTTATCTCAAGGATAGATAACAACAACGTACGATCGGCGCTGATAAGACAGATACGCTATTATGCTGATGACATTGATCAGCATCCACAGCAAGATAAAATAAATAAATAGATGGAATCAAAGCTACTCCTAATTAGTAACGTACTAGACAACTATATGCCGTTTGGATATTGAACTCTAGGGTCGACGAATATTTCCAACATTTTATTACGCAAGCAAACATTTTGTTGGAAATTTAGGACAAGATGAAGATTTTTAGTAGTTAGTTTGGCAGAACTAAAAGTCTAATTATTCCATATGTAGCTAGTATTTGAATTAAATTTATTAAAATAAGACAATAAAAACATATATATATCAATTCACTACGTAGTATAAGAGATCGAGGACATATATACTTGTTGTACTCTCTCCAGCAGCACATATATCTTAACTGATGATCAACTAGCAATAATTTACTCAAGCACCCCCAATATTTCCAAGTCGCTTGAATTATTCTATATCAAGTTTTTTTTAGATAATGGAATTAATATTCTAGCCTCTGTGGTAACGCACACAGCCAAAAAGCCTCTACGTGACCACACACAACCAAAATTATTACAAAAAAGTAAGAATAAAAAACTTTAGTACATGAAGATATATGTACTAAATATCTACTACATCCAAAAAGGAATTGAGTTTACTACTTAAGACAATGTTAAAGATATCGATGTCGCTTCATGACGGTGAATTATTCTATATCAAGTGGATCATGATAATACTAATATCCATATATTTAGTTATCAGAGAGTAGGATTATTAGAGCACAAGGAGGTGCCTTTATTTTTGGTGAACCAGGAAGGAACGTCTGTGACGTACGGACAAGACATCCACGTCCGTACTGACCGTACCAGAGCTACTACATGCATGTCCCAACTCCCCAAGATAGATTGTTGCGTCAGATGTCCAGGTGCACCGTACGACTTATTGTCCTTGTTTGCATAGTCTTTGCCTTTCGTTTATACTTGTCGTAATCTGTGACTTTTGTTCCGTTCTGGTGTGCGTGGTTGGGTAGTTAAATTAATTTTCATGTATGTTTCATCATGATATACTCCCTCGGGCTGGTATTAGAAGTCGTTTTTGGACAAGGTTTGGGTCAAACATTGGGAATATAAATCATCAATAACTTTTAATTTGTTGAGTTTGTAAATGTGAAAATTATATGAATAGATTTGTCTTTAAAAATACTTTGATAAAAGTATACATATATCACATTTTCATAAATATTTTTATAATAACAAGAGGTCAAAGTTGTGTTTCAAGACCGTGTCACTGTCCCTAAACGACTTCTAATACCAGCCCGGAGGGAGTAATGAGTAGATTTGGTTGACGGTGTTTGGATTTTGCTACGCACCCTTTGGTTTTTATTTTCTTGGGAGCAGGTGACTTGCCATGCATGCATGGTTTGGAGTTATCGTATATATGTCGACATTGGAAAGTTGGAACTTCCCATAAGTTTTGCCATGGGTGGTGATAGTGATACTTAGCCGTCGTTTAGCTTCTGAAATTTTAATTTCTAAGTCTACTTCTAGAGTGTTCATTGGCAGAGGATCAAAACAAACCACACGTACTTGAACAACTCAGCGCCTTTCAAACGAATTGGAAGCTAATAACTTTGTACTCCCTCTATTATAAATTGTAATTCGTTATGGATTTTCTATATACATAGGTTTTACTATGTATCTTTAGACATAATTAATATATATGTGCTAGATGTGGAAGAGCAAATCTATATGTATGTTATCTGACAGAAGTCAGAACAAGACTTACAATTTTCCTCAAGAGAGAGAGAGAGAGAGAGAGAGAGATTTACAATTTATTAGAATGGAGAGAGTAGGAAACTACAGTTCCTTACGTACTCTGATAGATGAAGAAGCCACCGATGGATGGACTCCATTTCTTACATGAAAGCTGCACATCCACAACTTATTTTTTGGGGAAAGAAGTGACTTCTGTTCACAACCAACGTAGATACATAACAAGCAAATAATCAACTGTGTGAAGATCAAACCCAGCGAAACGCTTATGCCGTCAGAGTTTGGACAGTGTAGAAGCAAAGTGTGCGTAATTGCAGATCTATACTCACGTGTAGATGTTGTTGACACCTAATGAAGGTACGCCAGCGGTACGAGAAGAAGGAAACCAATTGAGAAGCAGGAAGAATACGTAAGAAGAAGGAAACCTAGCTAGCTACTAACAACAAGTCAATGGTGAAAATGTCAGCTTACCATCGTATGTATCCCATGATACGTAACCCACGATGAATAATAATAAATAGTATTTTATTTTAATTAATATGGATAAATCAAAGCAGACACGAAATAAATGAGTTTTGACCGGTGCAAAAACCGAATAATAATCGTATGCCTATATAGCTAGCTGGCGCTTTTGTCGGCCGCCCATCGTGATGTCCCAGTCATTTCGTCGTCACACACATAAACCTAGCTTGCGGCGCCAATAGATAGGGGCGGGCGATGCGTCGTTTAAAATCCGGGCTTTGAGCATCGCGTGAGCGCATATGCATATGCATACGCATGCATGCCGAGTCAAATTTCCCAACTCGTTGCGCGCGCCATGCATGCGAAGTAAACGATGCATGGCAGCACAAGCAAAAAAAGTCAGTAGCAAAACCAACGGTAGACTAGAGCAATAAACTAGTTCCGTTTCCTCGTGCAACTTGACGAGTTAAGAAATGCCGCAGCCACCACGCTACTCGATCTGCCTATATATAAAAGGCAGGACATGTAGAGATCGAGATCGAAAATAAGCAACAAGCTACCAGATAGCAGAGTGGTGCAGCGGACCGACCAACTAGCTAGAAACAACGAGGAACAAGCAACAAAACTCTGTGTGAAAGAAACATCGATCGTGATCGATGGTTCCCGCTGCCGAGAGGGGTGGTAGAGAAAATGGCGACCGCCCGGAGCCGGAGGTCGTCGTCGTGGACATGGAGAGCGGCAGCCTGGATGGAGCGTCGTCGTCGTCCATGGTGGATCGGCAGGACTCGCTGTTCCGGGAGGCGGTGACGGGTCACCACCACCGTGCTGCTGGCGGTGCAGGACACTCTCATCATGTACGTACGGTTCCGTACGTCCTCTAGTTTGACATGGTCTCGCGAGCTGCTTCGTGGCTGTTCTTGATACAGAGATATATACATATATATATGCAGCATAGCTGGGCGACGACGGTGCGGCTGGGGTTCCAGTGCGTGGGGATCCTGTACGGCGACCTCGGCACGTCGCCGCTGTATGTTTACTCCACCACCTTCGGCCATGGTGGCGGCGTTGGCCACCCTGATGACATCCTCGGGGTGCTCTCCCTCATCATCTACAGCTTCATGCTCTTCACCGTCATCAAGATCGTCGTCGTTGCGCTCCACGCCAACGATGACGGCGATGGTTAGTCTAGTACCTGCATATGCCTGCATATATATATGTACCATACAATTTAATTAATTCGACAGAGAAAAAATATAGTAAATAATTAATGTAATTAACGTAGATTAATTATCAGGGGGGACATTTGCACTCTACTCTTTGATTTCGAGATATGCCAAGGTGAGTCTGCTCCCCAACCATCAGGCCGAAGATGAGCTGGTGTCCAGCTACAACAGCCATGAAAAAGCCGTCGTCGGCCACACTGAGGAGAGCTCATTGGCTCAAGCATTTGCTTGAGACAAGCAAGTCGGCCAAGATTTCCCTCTTCCTGCTTACCATCCTAGCAATTGCGATGGTCATCAGTGACGCTGTTCTGACTCCTCCTATTTCGGGTACAGTATAGTATACAGAAACTCAGCTATATTTTTACACCTCAACATCTGTAGAGGTTTTAGCAACGTCATCTGATTCATCACTGCTTCTCCTCACAAAAATATTCAGTGCTCTCGGCTGTCAGTGGCTTGAAGGAAAAAAGGTGCCGGATTTGACCACAGGTACGGTAGTTAACTTACAACAAATTAAAATATGATTCAGGATTTGATGACCTGTAAAGATTTTTTTTTCAAACACAGCTGTGAGATCATGCAATCTTTCCATATATATATGTAACTAAATGATCCCTGAAAACCTTAACTTGCTTACTTAGAAAACATGACTTTAGCGTATAGTCAGAGAACTGACGCGAAGCTTCGTTTTAATTTTCGCACAGATCAAATAGTTTGGATCACCGTGGCAATTTTGGTACTTCTGTTTGCCATCCAACGCTTCGGAACCGACAAAGTTGGCTACTTGTTCGCACCAATCATCCTGCTGTGGTTGCTTCTGATCGGAGGAGTTGGGCTTTATAACCTGATCAAGTATGATGTCGGTGTATTGAGGTCGTTCAACCCAAAATACATCATTGACTATTTTAGGAGAAACAAGAAGGAAGGATGGGTCTCACTTGGTGACATCCTCCTTGTTTTTACAGGTATATATATGTGCAAATCTAGTTACTTAGAGAAGAACTTATGCTTTATATGTCGCTCAAAAAAATATTTGCTGGGGATATAATAATAAGTATACCATGCACGTGCTGTCCACAGGAACAGAAGCTCTTTTTGCTAATCTGGGATACTTCAGCATTAAATCCATTCAGGTATGTGAGAAAATGGTTTGATGCAGATATACAATACATTTTTTTTAAGAGTTTCATTAAGCAGAAAGAATGTTACAAACTATGGTCGATCCGGTAACACGAGCATTACCTGGATCACCACCCCTACTTCTACAGTACATAATAATATACTTTTATCATAAGGTTCATATTTGGTTAATAAAGTGATATAACGAAAATAGATACCTAAACCTTCATTCAAAAAGAAGTACGGCGCATTGTAGTGTACATACTAAACAACTTTTATTTTTGGAACTTTTCAGTTAAGCTTTAGCCTTGGATTACTGCCGTCTGTATTGCTTACTTACATCGGGCAAGCAGCATACCTACCTACGGAAGCACCCTGAACATTTTGCCAACACTTTCTTTAGATCAACTCCAAGTAAGCATATATCCTTAATATATAAGCAATATATATCTTTAGCAATATATATCGTTTGAGTATAAATAATTGTTCTGAAACTTAATGGGATGTGTGCTTCTCGTACTGTAAATTCAGGCGCTCTGTTCTGGCCGACGTTTATCTTGGCAATTGCAGCATCCATCATAGGAAGCCAGGCAATGATCTCATGTGCGTTTGCAACTGTTTCACATTTACAAACACTGAGTTGCTTCCCGAGGGTTAGGATACTGCACACATCAAAAGCGGTTTCATGGACAGCTGTATGTTCCTGAAGTCAACTTACTGCTTTGCATAGCTGCTTGCGTGGTGACTGTCAGTTTCAAGACAACCACCATTATCGGAAAAGCCCATGGTATGAACTCACTGTCCTCTACAACAAAAAATTTAAATCTTACAAACCTCTCTAACCATCATGCTTCCTCATAACAACTGATAGAAATCTGTGTCATCCTTGTGATGCTCATCACGACACTGCTGATGACGATCGTGATGCTCTTGGTGTGGAAGATCAACATTTGGTGGATAGCGCTCTTCTTCATCGTCTTCGTTCCGACCGAGTCCATCTACCTATCATCCGTGCTATACAAGTTCACTCCAAGGACCATACGTGCCCGTGGCCATGTCGGCAGTCTTGATGGTGGTGATGATTGTGTGGCACTACGTGCACGTCAAACGGTACAAGTACGAGCTGAAGCACACCTTATCCCCTTCCAAGGCTGAAAAACTGCTTCAGAAGCATGATCTGAAGAGGATCCCTGGAGTTAGTCTCTTCTACACTGAGCTAGTGCAAGGCATCCCACCCATTTTCCCTCACCTCATCGAGAAGGTCCCGGCGATTCACTCGGTCCTCATCTTCGTCTCCATCAAGCATCTGCATGTTCCCCATGTCGACGCTGCCGAGCGCTTCCTCTTCCGACAACTAGAGCCCAAGGAGTACAAAGTGTTTCGATGCGTGGCACGGTATGGGTACCGGGACTCCATTGGTGAGGAAGCTGAAGACTTTGTCCTTGCACTGGTTGAGAGCCTCCAGTACTACATACGAGATGTCAACCTCTACTCAGTGGATGAGCTGCAAAATGTTAGCTATCCGATTTCTCGCGATCAGAGCTTGTCTCGAGAGAAGCCTTCTGGAAGGCATGCCATCTATGCTGAGGAGATGATTACGCCGATCCAATCCTTCTCTGAGCTCACAACACTGCCAAATGGTGTGATGAGCAGTCGTCTACCGCAGTTTCAGGTGACAAGATCTACTTATCAATTTAATTTAGCTAAGTTTCAGTGTTCTATTTATTGTAGTATTTGTAGTGAAATTGATGATGGTTATTTGTTAACGAGCAGGCATCAAAGATGAATATTGAGGAGTTGGCCAAGATTGAGGAGGAACAGAAGGTGATTCAAAGAGAAGCTGAGAAAGGTGTGGTGTACATTCTTGGAGAGGCTGAGGTGGTGGCAAGGCCTCATTCCTCGCTCCTTAAGAAGATTGTGGTCAACTACATATACTCCTTCCTAAGGAAGAACTTCATGCAAGGGGAGAAGATGTTATCGATTCCACATGGCAAGCTACTGAAAGTTGGAATCTCCTATGAAATCTAGTGATTTATGACTACGTAACGACTTTTCAGATAGATCGAATGGTTCTTATATATACACATGCCTACTAGCTAGAAAGTACTTGTCAAAGTGCCGAGGAAATTGGGAAGCAAGCACATGCACACAGCTGGGATGATCTGGGTATACTTCCTCATGGATGATCTCTGTAAGGTAGTTGTACAATCACGTAAACGTGTAGAATATATAGTTAACAACAGGATGCTATGATGTTGCACATGGACCAATTTGGTCCATCGTGTGACTAGCATTCGTCTTTGTATGCCTCATGCATATCTATGTTTATAAACATCCATCATGTGTGTATATATTTGTTGGGCTTAGTGCCATTCGTATACAAGCAAATTTTATGAAGAAACAAAATTGGGTAATTGCTGAGTTTTGGGATAGATTAATCCGGATGGTCTCAGATAGAAGAGACGAGCTCGTCTTGCGTCGCCCACCCGTATGTGCGACTCGGCGAAGGAAACCTTGTAGCCGCCGCGCCGCAACTCCACCTCCCCTGTCCCCTGCCTCGCTGCCACTAGAGGGAGATGCCGGGGAAACCCGCACGGCCCCTAGGATGCATGGCGTCAGCAAGGCTCTTTGTGAGGCCCCTTCGCCCTAGAGCAGGTCACGAGCTCTCCGTCGCGGGAATGCTCGTTGGCGTCGCTCTCGACGCGGTGGATCCAGCGCCCCGATCGAGGATCCGCTTGGTGAGACCTCTACCCCGACGGCCGGGAGCCCCCACGCGTGGTGGCAGAGCTCGGCGGCCGGTAACGCCGGGCGTGAGGATCAAAGCGTTGCCGCCGGATCGAGGCCCTCGGCGGTGGCAAGCTTGTGCGGTGGGTTCGGCGGCGCTGGCATTTCATCGGTTCGCCTCCCCTCAACCTGTCGCCCTTTCGACTCGCCCGACCACGGGTGTCCCTTTGGCGCGGAGGATCCACGGCGCCGGAAGCCGGATCCGGGCCCCTACGGCGGATCTGGGGGCGTCATCGGCGGCACCAGCTCGGGCGATGGGTTTTGGTGACGACGGCGAAATTCCATCAATTCCCCCCTCTCATCCCGTTGCCCCCTCCCTCCCCACCCACCCACCCACACCACTCCAACCCGGCACGGCGACTCAACGGCCGGATCCGAGCCCCTCACGGCCCAGACCTGGCGTGGCTGGGTCTAGGGTGGGTGCACCCTCCCCCCTCCGTGCTGCCTTCCCGGCACGCCCGGGCGATCCGGGGTGGCGGGACTCCTCGGTCCGCGCTGCGGCCCCGCCTCGAGATTCACGCTGATGCCCCGACGCCTCTAAGCTCCATTCGAGGTTGGAGCGGCTACAAACGGCGGGGGCATGCGCCTGTTGTCTACGGTTGGTGTGGTGGATCTTTGCTGCCTTGCGCCTTCGCTAGGGTTCCATTGATTTGTCTTCGTTGCTCAGGCGGTGCGAGTGGCCTGCATCAGTGTCAAAAAGCGGGGTTAACCCCGCCCTAATTGTCTCGGGCCGGCGGTGGTGGCGCAGTGTGCGTTATCTACCTCCTTGGAGGCTTCACCGGTTTCTTCATTCGGAGCAGGCTCGGGATGAAAATCCTACTAGTGTGCTCTTCCAACATTGTTGGCGTATGTGGGCGTCAATTCCCTTCTTGAAGGCATCGTTGGAGCACCGCTGCAGCTCGTCGCCCACAACCTTCGCTGGAGTTCGCCGCCGGTACCTAGGAAAGGCGGAAGCTTCACTACCAATGTCGCTTAGCCCCCACTCGGGGCGGGCGTGTTGCGATAAGAGTGTGATGGCCCCACCGTGGTGTTGACGATTGTTGTTGTTTTTTAGGACACAATGCTTCATTTCTTTTTGTTAAGGCACCCATGTGCGGGGTGTGATAACACTTTCAATATCTGAAACACGCCCCCTTTCAATTGTATCTGTAAACAATCTTCTCTCTTAATATGGATACGCGTAAAGCTTTTGCATGATGGATAAAAACTCATATAACCCTGAGTTTCGTGGGCGAGCAGTGCTGTTGATGATGTTCTTTGGACTACTGTCTTACGACTCTCACTCTCTCTTTGTCAGACTAAGTTCAAATATTCGAGTTTTGTATCCATCGTCAGCCTGGCCACGGCGGCTTCATCGTTGCGCCCCTCCTGCGCCAGGCACCGTGCCGCGCTGGTGCGGCCCGTGACCCATCGATGTGCCGAGAACGCGGAGCCCCTGCGGCAGCCGCTAGTGCCGATCGAGCAGCTGGAGGCAGCTCCTCTTGCAACCGAGTGATAGCGGACGGCACGACGGAGCACGAGAGCCTTGGAAAATTTTGTTGTCAAAAAAAAAACTTTGGCGAATTTGTAATAAAGTGAAACCGAGCAAAGTGTTTGGTCATCACAAATCAAGGTTGTCTAGGCACAAGAATATTTTATTATTGTGACTTGGTTAGGGTGTGCCATCTCAAGCAATAGTGCAACACTTGAGCAACACATGAGGGCTCTAGTGGCATGCCACTAGAGTGAGCCTCCCCACAAAAATAATTTCATATCAAGGTGGACACATGGTCCACGTATCAAATATCACACCGATAAGAACAGATACTACACTTGATCTTAGCCAAAAGGCCGAGAAAGGTATGAGTCGAAACATGACAGTAGGTCTCCTGTTATACCCTTCCTCCGGCTCTGGTGAGTCAAAACTGTCCAGGTGGGACTAATAAATAATAATAAATAATAAACTCAAACTTAAGAACGGGTTAGCTGCTGTGGGTTTGTTTCGTTGGGCTGTTTGGGCTCGTAGTTTACATCTCCACGTGTCGGTCCCGGCCCGAGGCTCATTACTGGGCCTTCCCCGCGGAACCCATCACTGGTCGTGTCCGCCTCTTCCGTTGTCGGCCGGCGGCCGTCTCTCGCAACCGTTTGTTGTTAGTTCATTTGACAATTCTTTTTTGCGAGGAATTTGAAAAATTTCAAAGAATCTACAAATTAAAACTGATTGAGTAATACTAAATAATGTTAGTCCACTTTGACACGCCACTCGATAGTTGATCCCAAATATATATATACGTGCCATTTATTGGTTGAACAACGAACGGGAGGTGATGAGGAAAAATTATCATAATCGCCAAAGCTTGCTGAAAATATGCGTGTGGCTCCATGCATTGCATGCACGTACGGTTGACGAGTACGCTGGTTGCTGTAGTAACAACTTAAAATGTTTTTCAATCAGGAAACTAGCTGTCTTTGACCGGCCGGTGCTGTTGCTGCATGCAAATTTTCAGCTCTACGTGAGAACTCGATGACTTTGTTTAGGTTGATCGGCACGTCCTAATCATTTTTAACTGGCCACAACGTCGCCCACTACCTTCGCCGGAGTTCATGCTGATGCTGATGCTCCGATGCCTCTAAGCTCCGTTTAGTGTTGGAGTGGCTACGAATAGTGGGGCCTGCGCCTGTTGTCTACATTGGTGTGGTGGATGTTGCTGCCTTGCACCTTCGCTGGGGCTCCATTGATTCGTCTTCGTTGCTCAGACGGTGCGAGTAGCCTGTGTCAGTGTCAAGAAGCGGGGTGAAAACCCTGCCCTATTGTCTCGTGCCGACGGTGGTGGCGGAGTGTGCGTTATCTACCTCCTTGGAGGCTTCACCGAAGCTTCTTCATTCGAGCAGGCTCGGGGCGAAAGTCCTACTAGTGTGCTCTTCCAACATTGTTGGCGTCTGCGGGCGTCAATTCCCTTATTGAAGGCATTGTTGGAGCACCACTGCAGCTCGTCGCCCACTACCTTCGTTGGAGTTCGCCCGGTACCTAGGGAAAGCGGAAGCTTCGCCGCCAATATCGCTTAGGCCCCTACTCGAGGCGGACGCGTTCTTGCTAAGAGCGTGATGGCCCCAGTACTGTGGCGTTGACGGTTGTTGTAGTTTTTAGGACACAATGCTTCATTTCTTTTTCTTAAGGCGCCGTTGTGCGGGTGTGATAACACTATCATATATGAAACATGCTCCCTTTCAATTGTGTGTGTAAACTCATATACCCCTAAGTTTCATGGGCGAGCAGTGCTGTTGATGATGTTCTTTGGAGTGATGTCTTACAGCTCTCACTCTCTCTTTGTCGACTGTAGTAAGTTCAATCGAAAAAGTGCACGAACTATAGGATCTGCGGTTGATGAGTAGATGAACAACCGCCGCCTAGGGTTAGCTCTCGCGAAAAAGAAAGGGCGGGCGACACCGCCGCCACCGCCGGGTACGGCCCCCCTCCCACGCCTCGGCCTCGCTGCCGGTGGTGACGACGAGCGGGGTCCGTCTCTTCAACGACCTTGTCTTCGTAGGGCCTTGGTCGAGTCCTAGGTCTAGGGTTTGCTCGCCGTCGATGTTCGGCGGTGGAATTAGGTTTTTGCCGAGGAGCGTGGCTCCTCTCTCGGTTTTGCTTTTCTCGGCGATGCCGGGCGATGCGGAAGCGGCGGCGACGCTTGCCGAATAAATTCTCTCAGCTTCTTCCGTTCTCCAATGGCGATCTTCTCCGGCGTCAACGGAGAGGTCAGGGAGACCTTGTCTAGAGTCGAGGGCCGGCGCGATCGTCGTCTTCTTCGGTGATGATGTTGTTGACCCCGTTAATCTCAAGGAAGATGTTCTTTGGTGAAAATCGAGCTTTGCTCGGGTTGCCGGGCGGTGGAATCGAAGGATGCGTCGTGGGTATGGAAGTTGGCCCGATGCGCCCGGGAGGCGGTGTGTACTTGGCTGATTCGCCTAGAAGTAAGCCCTCGTCTGCGGCCTCCATCTTGTGGAGTTTGGCTCGGTGCCCGACGACGATTGGAAGACGGCCGGCGGCGGTGACGAACGGATCTCTCGAGGCTGCGAGGAAGATAAACAGGAGTTATGTACTTCTCTGTAATTTTTCCTTTTCTTATGGATCCTGTTTGTAAAAAGGCTTGTGTAATACGTTAAAATCAATAAATTTTCCTTCTAAGAAAAAAGACTGAGTTTTTGTATCCGTCGTTAGCCAACAGGCCCCGCGGAGCTTGCAGCAGCCGCTAGTGCCGATCGAGCACGAGAGCCATGTACACGTATCTCATATAATTTATGTAAAGATCCTCACACCGTAACTGGATAATGGCGTTACATTTGTAAGAAAGTGAAGCCGCACAAAGCACAAGAATATTTATTTATCATTGTGACTTGGTTGGGGTGTGCCATCTCAAGCAATAGTGTAACACTTGAGCAACACACGAGGGCTCTAGTGGCATGCCACTAGAGTGAGCTCTCCCCCACAAAAAATAATTTCATATTAAGGTGAACACATGGTCCACGTATCAGATATCAAACTGATAAGAACATATACTACACTTGATCTTAGCCAAAAGGCCGAGAAAGGTATGAGTTAAAACATGGTTGTAGGTCTACAATTTCTCCGGCTCCGGTGACTCAAAACTGTCCAGGTGGGACTAAATAATAAACTGAAACTTAAGAACGGTTTAGCTGCTCTGTGTTTGTTGCATTGGGCTGCTTGGGCTCGTAATTTACATCTCCACGTGTCGGTCCCGGCCCGAGGCTCATTACTGGGCCTTCCTCAGCGGAGCCCATCATTGGTCGTGTCCGCCTCACTGTGTAGTTGATCCCATATATACGTACGTGTGATTAGTTGGTTGGTTGAACAAGGAACGGGAGGTGATGAGGAAAATGATCATAATCGCCAAAGCTAGTTGAAAATATGCGTGTGTGTGGCTCCATGCATGCACGCACGGTTGACGAGTACGCTGGTTGCTGTAGTAACAACTAAAAATGTTCCTTCTCGATCAGAAAACTAGCTGTCTTTGACCGGCCGGTGCTGTTGCTGCATGCAAATTTTCAGCTCTACGTGAGAACTCGATGACTTGTTTAGGTTGATCGGCACGTCCTAATCGTTTTTACCTGGCCACAACGTCGCCCACTACCTTTGCTGGAGTTCATGCTGATGCTAATGCTCCGATGCCTCTAAGCTCCGTTCAGTGTTGGAGTGGCTACGAACGGTGGGGCCTGCGCCTGTTGTCTACTGTTGGTGTGGTCGATGCTGCTGCCTTGCACCTTTGCTGGGGCTCCATTGATTCGTCTTCGTTGCTCAGACGGTGCGAGTAGCCTGCGTCAGTGTCAAGAAGCGGGGTGAAACCCCTGCCCTATTGTCTCGGGTCGTCGGTGGTGGCGGAGTGTGCGTTATCTACCTCCTTGGAGGCTTCACCGAAAGCTTCTTCATTCGGGCAGGCTCGGGGCGAAAGTCCTACTAGTGTGCTCTTCCAACATTGTTGGCGTCTGCGGGGCGTCAATTACCTTATTGAAGGCATTGTTGGAGCACCACCGCAGCTCGTCGCCCACTACCTTCTCTGGAGTTCGCCGCCAGTACCTAGGGAAAGCGGAAGCTTCGCTGCCAATATCGCTTAGGCCCCCACTCAGGCAGAAGCGTTGCTGCTAAGAGCGTGATGGCCCCAGCTGTGGCGTTGACAGTTGTTGTAGTTTTTAGGACACAATGCTTCATTTCTTTTTCTTAAGGCGCCGTTGTGCGGGGTGTGATAACACTATCAGTATATGAAACATGCCCCCTTTCAATTGTGTGTGTAAACTCATATACCCCTAAGTTTCATGGGCGAGCAAAGGCTGTTGATGATGTTCTTTGGAGTGATGTCTTACAGCTCTCACTCTCTCTTTGTCGAGGCGTAGTAAGTTCAATCGAAAAGTGCACGAGCTATAGGATCTGCGGTTGATGAGTAGATGAACAGCCGCCGCCTAGGGTTAGCTCTCGCGAAAAAAAGGGCGGGCGACACCGCCGCCGCCGCCGGGCACGGCCCCGCTCCTCGCCTCGACCTCGCTGCCGGTGGTGACGAGGAGCTGGGGTCCGTCTCTTCAACAACCTGTCTTCGTAGGGTCTTGGTCGAGTCCTAGGTCTAGGGTTTGCTCGCCGTCGATGTTCGGCGGTGGAGTTAGGTTTTGCCGAGGAGCATGGCTCCTCTGCGGTTTGCTTTTCCTGGCGACGCCGGCGACGCAACGGAATAAATTCTCCCAGCTTCTTCCGTTCTCCGATGGCGATCTTCTCCGACGTCAACGGAGAGGCTGGGGAGACCTGTCCCGATTCGAGGGGTCGCGCATTGTCGTCTTCTTCAGGTGATGATGTTGTTGACCCTGTTAATCTCAAGGAAGATGTTCTTTGGTGAAAATCTAAGCTTTGCTCGGGTTGCCGGCGGTGGAATCGAAGGATGCGTCGTGGGTATGGGAGTTGGCCGATGCGCCGGGGAGGCAGTGTACTTGGCTGATTCGCCTAGAAGTAAGCCATCCTCTGCAGCCTCCATCTTGTGGAGTTTGGCTCTCGGTGCCCGACGACGATTGGAAGGCGGCTTCGGCGGCGGTGATGAACGGATCTCCGAAGGCTGCGAGGAAGATGAACAGGAGTTATGTACTTCTCTGTAATTTTCCTTTTCTTGTGGATCCTGTTTGTAAAAAGGCCGATGTAATACGTTAAGATCAATAAATTTTCCTTCTTAAAAAAAAAGATCGTAGTAAGTTCAAATACTGAGTTTTTGTATCCGTCGTTAGCCAACAGGCCCCGCGGAGCGCCTGCAGCAGCCGCTAGTGCCGATCGAGCATGAGAGCCATGTACACGTATCTCATAATTTATGTAAAGATCCTCACACCGTAACTGGATAATGGCGTTACGAAAGTGAAACCACACAAAGCACAAGATTATTGTGACTTGGCTGGGGTGTGTCATCTCAAGCAACAGTGCAACACTTGAGCAACACACGAGGGCTCTAGTGGCATGCCACTACAATGAGCCCTCCCCCACAAAAAATAGTTTCATATCAAGGTGGACACATGGTCCACGTATCAGATATTAAACTGATAAGAACAGATACTACACTTGATCTTAGCCAAAAGGCTAAGAAAGGTATGAGTTAAAACGTGGCCGTAGGTCTCCTATTATACCCTTCCTCCGGCTCTGGTGACACAAAACTGTCCGGGTGGGACTAAATAATAAACTGAATCTTAAGAACGGTTTAGCTGTTGTGTGTTTGTTTCATTGGGCTGTTTGGGTTCATAGTTTACATCTCCATGTGTCGGTCCCGGCCCAAGGCTCATTACTGGGCCTTCCTCAGCGGAGCCCATCACTGGTCGTGTCCGCCTCTTCCGTTGTCGTGGCCGGCGGCCGCTCGCAGCCGTTAGTTGTTAGTTCATTTGACAATTCTTTTTTGCGAGGAATTTGATAAATTTCAAAGAATCTACAATTTAAAACCGATCGAGTAATACTAAATAATGTAGTACACTTTGACACGCCACTCGATAGTTGATCTCATACATATATATATACGTGTGATTAATTGTTTGAACAACCAACGGGAGGTGATGAGGAAAATGATCATAATCGCCAAAGCTAGTTGAAAATACGCGTGTGGCTCCATGCATGCACGTACGGTTGACGAGTACGCTGGTTGCTGTAGTAACAACTAAAAATGTTCCTTCTCGATCAGGAAAGTAGCTGTTTTTGACCGGCCGGAGCTATTGCTGCATGCAAATTTTCAGCTCTACGTGAGAACTCGATGACTTGTTTAGGTTGATCGGCAACGTCGCCCACTACCTTCGCTGGAGTTCATGCTGATGCTGATGCTCTGATGCCTCTAAGCTCCGTTCAGTGTTGGAGTGGCTCTGACGGTGGGGTCTGTGCCTGTTGTCTACTATTGGTGTGGTGGATGCTGCTGCATGCCTTGCACCTTATTTGGGGCTCCATTGATTCGTCTTCGTTGCTCGGGCGGTCGCGAGTAGCCTGCGTCGGTGTCAAGAAGAGGGGTGAAAACCCTGCCCTATTGTCTCGGGCCAACGGTGGTGGCGGAGTGTGCGTTATCTACCTCCTTGGAGGCGTCACCGAAGCTTCTTCATTCGGAGCAGGCTTGGGACGAAAGTCCTACTAGTGTGCTCTTCCAACATCGTTGGCGTCTTCAGATGTCAATTCCCTTATTGAAGGCATTGTTGGAGCACCACTGCAGCTCGTCGCCCACTACCTTCGCTGGAGTTCGACGCCGGTACCTAGGGAAAGCGGAAGCTTCGCTGCCAATATCGCTTAGGCCCCCACTCAGACGCGTTGCTGCTAAGAGCGTGATGGCGGCGTTGACGGTTGTAGTTTTTAGGGCACAATGCTTCATTTCTTTTTCTTAAGGCGCCGTTGTGCGGGGTGTGATAACACTATCAATATATGAAACATGCCCCCTTTCAATTGTGTGTGTAAACTCATATACCCCTAAGTTTCATGGGCGAGCAGTGCTGTTGATGATGTTCTTTGGAGTGATGTCTTACAACTCTCACTCTCTCTTTGTCGGACAGTAGTAAGTTCAAATACTGAGTTTTGTATCCGGCCTCGGGGGGCGCTGCGGCAGTGCCGCTAGTGCCGATCGGCGAGAGCCATGTACACGTATCTCATAATTTATGTAACTCACACCGTAACTGGATAATGGCGTTACATTGGGTGTGCCATCTCAAGACAACACACGAGGGCTGGCATGCCACTAGAGTGAGCCCTCCCCACGAAAAATAATTTCATATATCAAGGTGGACACATGATCTACGTATCAAATATTAAACTGATAAAACGGATACTATACTTGATCTTAGCCAAAAGGCCAAGAAAGGTATGAGTTGAAACATGGCCGTAGGTCTCCTCTTGTACCCTTCCTCCGGCTCGGTGACTCAAAACTGTCCAGGTGGGACTAAATCTATACCTACTAATAAAGAGAGAAAATTTCTTGACCTTCTTTTTGGGTCTGCCCTCCCCTCCTGTATCCGTCCGTATACTCGGTCTCGGGCTGTAATCACCGTACGCCCGTACCTGCGAAACAATATATCCGGTTTTCCGACTTGGGACCGAGCCGTATCTGTATGCAACCAGAAAAGGGAATTCGACCCCGACACGAGTCCCGTCCAGTCCAAAATATAAATATTGCTCATGTTCAGGCTACATACTAGCTATCTCTGCCCAATTTCGCGTGTGCTGTCGTTTTGTGTCAGAAAAGGAAGCACACGAGAATAAATCAATCTTGTCACCGCCGTGAGGTCGACGCGGCCGCCGACGCCGTCCAAACGCTCCAACTTGTCTATGGAAAGGACGTGCCCATGCACGCACGCCGACGTGTTCATTGCGCTCGCCAATGCGCGAAGGCTGCTAGCATCCAGTGCGCAGGGGTCTACCGGACGAGGACGCCGGCGCTGGGTCCCTCGAGTTGCGCCGGCGACCACCGAGTTGCACCTGCACCCGTACTCGTACGCGGTGCGGCCGCCGCGCATCCACGACGCTAGCGTCGAGACCCTGCTGTCGTCACGGTACTGCGCCAGGACATCCTCCTCACCGAGCTCCCGTCGCTGGAGGACCTGGCCATCACCATGTGCATGCTCGACGCCAGCATCGAGATCATGTTCGACAGCATGCCAAGCCACGACGTCACGGACGTCACCGTCGTGGCGAGACATTGGCGTGCGCGCCGACGAACTGACGACGCTCCGCCTGTCGTGCCATCGGTGCAGCGACCTGGAGTCGACGTCGTTGGTCCCGGCTGGTCCCGGCTGGTTCCTGCTCCTCGCGCGTTTCTGGGACAGCTTCACCGTCTACTCTCGACGCGCACGTACCTCATCGGCGTAGGCGCATCGCCGGTCGAAGACCTGCAGCTTGTCCACGTGCAGGCGGATGGGGGTATGCGAACACATGGTTGATTTAGGTCGCGTGTGTTTAGTTTTGTGATGTAGTGATTGTCAGCGGTCAACATTCTCCTTCTATTTTCTTTTATCTTTTCGCTTCGCTATGTTTCACCGGCATCGTGGGTGTGTCGAAGGCGTATCTCTTGGTTCGTGTTGTGCGGGTGTGGAGCTCGGAGATGGTAGGCGACGGCGAGGTGAAGGGGCCAAGGAGGGCGTGCGGGCCGACGGACCGCGGAGGTGAAGGACGGACGTGAGGCTTGGACCGGGGACGGATCGCCCGGCGGCTAGCCATGGTGGGTGACATCTGGGACATCGGCGGATGCAAGAGGGGCGTGGCGAGGACCGTGTCGATCGGGTCAAGACGGCGGCGTGCGCGGCGGGCGCGGGAGCTCGGATGACTTGGCGACTTCGGGCGATCAAGGCGGCGATGACACGTGTCGAGGAGGTTTGGTGGTTTGCCCTCAAAACCATCGGCGCTGGTTTGGTGGTTTGGGCCTCAAAACCATCGGCGGGGGTTTCGCGGGTTTGGGCCTCAAAACCGGGGCGGACGTTCCGGTGGACGGAAGGGCGGCGCGTGGCGGCATCGGGGAGGTTGCGTGGATGCAAGGCTACCGATGAGGAGGCGCGGTGGCCGTCGGATCGAAAAATATCGAGTCGACCAAAAATAGCCCTAGGGTTAGTGGTTTGGGCTCATATGTATCGGAGGCAAAATAGGGATGAGAAATAAGGACCATATATAGAGGATGGCAGCCATCCTCCTCTTTTCTCTCTTATTTTCGTTTATTTTTTCCCCATTTTTAGGGTTCTTTGTTTAGAGGTCCAAGAACAAATTGGTGGAGATTTTGTGGTGATTTTCGTTGGGGGAGGGAGCCCCAAAGCTCCCTGTCGTCTCCGGGCGTTTGGATTGAGCAGCCATGGCGTCTAAATCTTGTTCCACGCGATTTTGATTTGAGCTGCGTTTTCTTTTCTACCTTGTTCTTGGCTGTGTTTCTGTTGTGTGCAGGAAACAGTCACGCTCGGTCGGCAGCAGCAGACAGGACTCGGCCTGGCTCGGAATCACTCGCGCGGCTCCAAGGCAGCAGTCCCCGGCCGGCCATCCACGCGCGAGACTCAAGCAGCAGGGCGATTTTCAGCAGCAAGGCCAGGAGCGCCATCAACCTGACTGGGTCCTCCACTCACGCACGGGAGCGTGGCAGGGACCGGCTGCCCACCTTGCCTAGTCGCTGTGACAGCAAGCAGCGGTGGCAGGAGGCCTGCCGGCCGGTTCCCAGGAGCAGAAGCTGGTCTCTGCTTGGCCAAGGGCACTCGCTCCACCTTGGGGCTCGAGCAGCTCCTCTGCTCGGTGGGAGCAGCCTGCCATCAGGCGGTCTGCCGCCAGCGGCGCACAGCAGCAGCGTTTCGACAGCACCAGTTCAAGCCGACAGCAGCTGCTCCAAGTTCTTTTCTTGGCACCAACAAAACAAAGGTCGATTTTTATTCTTGTGCTGTGGGTTTGCCATCGAGCAACTCGTTCTTCTTGTGCAGGACAGCTAGATCGAGTTGTGCTTGTGAAAATTTCAGCTTTAATTCAACTCTTCTAGTTCTTGTTTTCCTGCGCCCTGTAGGTGTTCGATGAAATGTCTAAGTAGCTGTTTCTCCTAGTTTTTCTTCGTTCTTTTGCTAGATTTGTTCTAAGCACTAGTTTAGTTTCTTTTTGTGTTCCTACAGCTTGTTTTAGTTGTACCTTTTTAGTAGAGTATTTTTCTTGTCCTAGTGTTTATTTTATATTTCCTGCTAAATAGAAAATCCTAAAAATTTTCAAAGCTTAGTTTTGCTTTTATCTTTTTGCAACGATTTTGTATCAAGTCGAGGCTTTTTGTCTAGTTACTCTCGTCACAAGTTGGCGTTGGTAATCTAGTTCGGGAACCCGCTTCTTTTCGATAGAAGTTGGGAATCTCGCCTTTTTGTCTCTCCGTTGAGGTTGGGGGGTTGAGCCGATGACTCGAAATTGAAGAAGAAAATCGAGGCTCCCATTCACCCCCCCTGGCCTATTCCTATTCCTCCTTGAGTATCATGGAAAATCCAATGGTAAGGACACGGTCTTGGAGAAAACAATAAATTAATGAAACAAAAAAAGAAAGAGACATCTGCTGTCGTAATCATCCGCGGACAAATCAGTCCTAATATACAAATTTATTGTACTAACTAATCTCTCGTGTGTTCGTCGAAGCACGATATTGTCCATCCAAAGACTAAAACGTCTTAATAACTTTAATGTAAAAATTGCATATATAAATACACATAACAAATTAAATAATTTAATATTTATCCGTAGAAGAACGCACGGGCACGTTTCCTAGTAATAATAAACTGAAACTTAAGAACGGTTTAGCTGCTGTGTGTTTGTTTCATTGGGCTGTTTGGGCTCGTAATTTACTATCTCCATGTGTCGGTCCCGGCCCGAGGCTCATTACTGGGCCTTCCTCAGCGGAGCCTATCACTGGTCGTGTCCGCCTCTTCCGTTGTCGCGGCCGGCGGCCGTCTCTCGCAGCCGTTAATTGTTAGTTCATTTGACAATTCTTTTTTGCGAGGAATTTGATAAATTTCAAAGAATCTACAATTTAAAACTGATCGAGCAATTCTAAATAATGTAAGTCCACTTTGACACGCCACTCGATAGTTGATCCCATATATATATATACGTGTGATTAATTGGTTGAACAACGAACGGGAGGTGATGAGGAAAACGATCATAATCGCCAAAGCTAGTTGAAAATACGCGTGTGGCTCCATGCGCGCACGTACGGTTGACGAGTACGCTGGTTGCTGTAGTAACAACTAAAAATGTTCCTTCTCGATCAGGAAACTAGCTGTCTTTGACCAGCCGGTGCTGTTGCTTCATGCAAATTTTCAGCTTTACGTGAGAACTCGATGACTTGTTTAGGTTGATCGACACGTCCTAATCGTTTTTACCTGGCCACAACGTCGCCGGCCGGTCCGGTCAGATATGTACAGGCCGCCGCCGGTGTTTGCTTCTCTACACGTGGATGCATTGAAGAGGCACACACGTACTAGCATACTACGGGTTGCCATCGATCATCGGCTGGTCGTCGGCGGCCAGCAGATAGCTTCGATCGCAAAGTTCTTGGAAACAGGTAGATGCACGACACGTTTGTCGCGTGACAATCACAGAAGCACATAGGTAGTTGCACACGGATCTCCCTAGCTTGCATTGAGAGCTAGCCGGCCGGCCGGCCGGCAGCAACTAGGTAGTGTAGTCGTGACAAGTGTTCAGTGTACTGTGCAGACATAGGTAAGCAAATCCCGTCCAATAGTTGTGTTGTATGGTCACAAGTGAGATACAAATCCAATCAAATAGGAGTAATAAATGGATATGACATTTGAGAGAAGTCGACAGAGGCCGAAATTTTAGAAACAAAGCGAACCCGCGATTCCATTTAATTTCTAGATAAAATATATGAAATGAAGTCAGTCTAGTCTCATCACCTTATTCAATGAAAGAATTGATCGACTGATGTTGAATGTTGATATTTTTGATGAAAAATATGGACAGACAAACGGACCATTCGGTGAAAGACTACAAGAATGTACAAATATATATAAAAAAGGCTAGCTGCCTCTATCTATAGTCGGTGCGATTTCCATTTCGCCAGGTATTATGATGTAGTAGTAGTGTGAACTTATTTGGCTTGCATTGCTACTTTATTGCAGTTGGAGAGATCCACACAATGCAAACTGTTGATTAAAATGATACAGTGCTTGATAATGATATATATATGTAATTCATAACAATTGAAGTCGTCACTGGTTGACTTGCATTTCTAATGAGTGGTGTTGTATGCAAGTTCAATTAAACCGGCGATCATTGTGCTGACTTAAATCGGTGAGAAAACCTTTAGCTACAGATATATCCATCCGTTGTCACTGTTATAATTGTGAAGCTACACGGTGACGAGTCATTGTAGCTAGGACATATTCTTTTTGCTACACATATCTATATCTATATATCGAACACTCCCTCTCCCTTCTTTAATTATACTAAGAAGCTTTGGCTTATTTGTAACAGTGCAGACAAGTTTGATCTCATGAAGCTCATTTCATCCCATGAAACTTTTATCCTATCTCTCTTTGTCAATCTTATGTCACATCAATTTCTTTAATGTTCATCAACTCTCATAAAATCCCAATGAGGCGTTTAAAGCGCATATAGCAAAAAGCTACGTATCTAGAAAAGACAAAACGTCTTATACTTTTGCATGAGTATTAAATTACAAACTTTTATTTCTCTATATATCCATTCGTCATAATTTATTTCCACTGTGAGTTGGGACTAATATCCAATGCAAGAATAGACTGGTGTTGATATATGGAAGAAAATGATGCATAGACAAACGAACCATACGATGAAAGATTACAATAATGTTCAAATAAAAGGCCACGCCCTATATGCTAGCTCTCCTTATTCACAGAGCAAACGCCGATGGTCAAATAAGAGGAGTTATCCCTCATCTGCTATATGACGGATTGTCGATCTTACATATGCTGATGATACAGTCATCTTCCTTGATCATGACCCGAACAAGCAAAAAATCTAAAACTTTTTGCTTTGTGCTTTTGAACAATTATCGGGCCTAAAGATAAACTTCCACAAGAGCGAGATCTTCTGTTATGGTGCAGCCAAAGAGATGGAGGAATATTATACTAATCTCTTTGGTTGTAATGCTGGCGAATACCCTTTTAGATACTTAGGGATTCCTATGCATCATAGACAACTCCTCAATTCTGAATGGAGGAAGGTTGAGGAACGTTTTGAGAAAAAGACTCTCTTGTTGGAAAGCTAAGCACTTATCTTATGGAGGCCAGCTAGTTCTTCTTAATTCGGTACTTAGCAGTCTACCCATGTTTATGATGTCCTTCTTTGAGATCCCCAAAGGAGTTCTTAAAAATCTTGACCATTTTAGATCAAGGTTTTTTTTGGTAAGGATCACCAGAGAAACACAAATATAGACTTGCGAAATGGGACATCTTGTGTCGACCTAAGGATCAAGGGGGTTTAGGCATCTTAGACCTAAATCTACAAAATAAATGCTTATTAGCAAAATGGTCGATAAGTTTGCTAAACGGTGATGGCATTTGGCAAACTATACTAACTAACAAATATCTTAGATCTAAATCACTCACCCAGGTTAAGGCTAAACCTTATATCTCTCATTTTTGGAGGGGGGTCTCATGCGTATTAAAGATGAGGTAATGGTCAAAGGTTCCTTCATTATCAAAGATGGGAACAAAACTCGCTTCGGGATGACACTTGGGTAGGGGGAATTCCTTTCAAGGTTAGATATCCATCGTTGTACAACATAGTGCGTGATCCTCATGCATCATTTGCAAAAGTGATGGCCACGAGCCCTCTTCACATATCTTTTAGAAGGTCTCTTGTGGGTAACAATCTAATTGACTGGAATAATCTCGTAGCACAGATCAATCATATTGAGTTGGTGGAAGGTTCGGATACTTTCAAATAGAACTTAACCAAATCAGGGTTATATTATGTTAGATCTATGTACCTAGATCTTATAAACAATCAACCACCTTTTCGACATAAAATGATCTGGAAGTTGAAACTTTCTCTAAAAGATTAGGATCTTTCTTTGGTTCCTTCAAAAGAGAGTTGTTTTAACAAAAGATAACCTCGCTAGGAAAAACTGGAAAGGGAGCGAAAATGTGTTGGTTGTAATATGAAAGAGACCATCCAAATCTTTTCCTAGACTGTCCGTATTCGAAGACGGGATGGAGGATCATCTTTTATGCCACTGGCCTAAATCAACCTGTTTCTATAAGACATATGTTTGGTTCTCGGCTAAGTAATCACAATAAAAGATTAGAAACTTGATTTGGGTTGGCGTCGCAGCTATTTGTTTGGGCCATTTGGTGTTGTCAAAATGATAGTATATTTAACAAAATGAAAGTTGTCTCGTTGTCGCAGGTTATTTTTAGAGGAGCATACTAGTTGCGTTTAAGGGCCCAAATATGCAGCGTGATGAGCAAGACAAGAATACACTCGGCAAATTAGCGAAAAACTAGAAGTCATTACTTTAGAGTTTTCCAACCGAGGGTGGAAGCACATTTATCATCTGCATCGATTACTCTTTATCTGTTATAGAGTCTTGTCTTGCGCTTTCGTTTTATCCTCTTCTTCTAATAATTTGGTTTGTGTACATCCTCCGATGTAGAGGCGGATGTTTTGTACTCATCCATTATCTAAAAAATCCACTTGTAAAGGATGAGTATTTTGGAAACTTGTAAACCCCACTTTCCCACCACGCAAGCTGGCACTAGTACAGCTTTCCACGTCTATGACGAATTTTCTAAGATCGCTGGGGTAACAAGTGTTTTGAAAGCCGGCAGTAAAGATGGAAATCCTTTTACGTCATATTGATAGAATCTACAAAAAAAAAGGTAATTTAATTTGACGCTTTCTAAAATTTTTATATTTTAAATTTTATATTCCACCTTTTAATTTCAAAAGTAGATATTGTAAGGGTTTTATACACAGCAGATGGATTACAGATTTAAATTTTCTCTCCATGATAAGGTTTTGTGTCATTGTTTTAAATTTTATTCTACAATTATTTGTGACTGTTCCTACTTAAGAAAAAGAAATGAAGCATTGCATCCTAAAAACTACAACAGCCGTCAACGTCACGGCTAGGGCCATCACGCTCTTAGCAGCAATGTGTCTTCCTGTGTGGGGGCCTAAGCGATATTGGCAGCGAAGCTTCCGCCTTCCCTAGGTTCCGGCGGTGAACTCCAGCGAAGGTAGTGGGCGACGAGCTGAAGCGGTGCTCCAACAATGCCTTCAATAAGGGAATTGATGTCGGCAGACGCCGACAATATTGGAAGAGCACACTAGTAAGACTTTGGTCCCGAGCCTAGTAATGTTAGCTGCCTACGATGACGTGATAGCATTGGATTATTCTCAAGAGGAAAGATACAAAGACTTGAAAGTTTTATTTCTTTGCCCTAGGCACCTAGAGAACTAGCCCATATGGTATCTTGAAGCGCAGGCCGATTCAGATGTCGGATTCACATTGACTCTGCGAGTCAACTCTCATATTTCAAAGAAAATATCAGACCGTTCTATTGAGCTTGTTTTCCCTGAAGGAAGTCTTACGTGCAGTGTACCTACTTTTCAAAAGCAGAGACTTACTCTGTTGGATGTGAACCACATATAGCATTTAGTTATTGACATTGCAACTTAGTTTCTTGAACAGGTCATGGGGAAGACAATAAAATAAAGAAGATATATGTCGCAACTTTTAAAATATCAGTTTGATAGTGACAATTTAAGCATCTCCAGAGTTCCCAATAGAACCTCCCAATTTATGATTTTTGGCAAGAATAGCAAAAAACCATCTTCAAGAGTCTCATTTTTTTTTTTTTGAAAAACTTCAAGAGTCTCATTTCACCTCCCAATCTTTTGGCACATAAAAAAATCCCGAAAGCTTGGATATATCCGCACGTGGAAGATGTAATTGTTTTTATACATTAGGAGTGAATTATTGGAAACTATTGGAGATGGTCTTATTTATTCATTCCAATACTTTTTGGAGAGTTGGAAAACTCTATATGGTTTTGGAAAGAATTTTTGGAACTCTTAGATATGCGTTAACACTACTACAGATTTGTTCATCACTGCGCCCCTATCACTAGCGAATTTGAATTAACCGTCGGTGTTTGCCTATTTACGGCTTCAAGATCTAAAAATAGCTTAGAGTCACACACAACCCGACGGTGAAAGACCACATCACTGTCGGTTGTTAAAATGCCCGGTAGTGATTCTATCACTATCGGTTGAATTAGCCAACCCGCTAGTGATGCAAGGTCACGGACCCGAAATATTCATTCATCCCGCTTCACTCCTTCCTCGCGTCCGTGACAACCTGTGACTTCCCCCTCTCTCTACCCGATATTTTCTCTGCTCCCCGATCGCAACTCGCCAGGGACCTCCTCCCCAAATCTCGTCCCCAAATCTCCATCCGTCGACAAAGTACGGCAGCGAGGAAGATGCAGCGGCGTTCGCATGAGATTGGTGGAGCTCGTCCCTCACCTTGTGGTTCTTTTTTTCTTCTATTTTTAGTGCGTGCTTGTGGTTCTTTCAGCTCTTGGTGCAGCAGGAAGATGCACCGGCGGTTCGCATGAGGAATATTTTATCTGGATCTTGTTTGCTCTCTCTCATTTTTTTTTCTCTTGGTGCACGAATCCTGTTTCTAATGCGAGCAGATTCTTGTTTCTCGTTTTCCCAAGCAGGTACATCCAAGTAGATCTGGTGCGAGCTTTGCCCCTCGTTTCTGATGGAGGTGCTACAAGTGGAGGTGTGCCGGTGGTGGTGCGCATGAGGTTGGTGAAGCTCGTCCTCACCTTGTGGTTCTTTTTTCCTTCTATTTTTAGTGCGTGCTTGTGGTTCTTTCAACTCTTCAATTTCCTTCTATTTTTAGTGCGTGCTTGTGGTTCTTTTTTCCCTAAGAAATAACTAATCTTGACCATGGTGTGTGCATGTGGTTCAGCGTGGGCAAGATCCACCACAAGATCCTCCGCAGCTCGTCGCGAAGATCCTCCGCAACTCATCGCGAAGATCCACCGCAGCTCAAGCTCGTTCTCACCTTCCTCTTTGTCTGTTGAATGAGTTAATTCATGATGTGTTGAATCTCTTCTTTGTCTGTGATGTATGAATTTTTTCTTGAATGATTTGTGAAGTGTTGAACCCTTTCATGTGATCTATGAATCTTCAATGTAATCAATGAATCGATTCGATTTGTGATTGTTGAATCTCTCCTTTCTCTGTGAATTGTTTATTGGAGTGGCAAGGAGCTAGCGAGTATGGCGCAGAGTATGGTAGGGGCATGTGGCTGGCGAGCATGGCAGGTGCATGTGGCGCCGCATGCTCATTATTTTTTTTTTTTTAAAGCACAACACTGCCGGGTGAAAACGAACGGTAGTGATAAAAATAGCACATCACTACCGCTATGGTTCTGCCGGTTCAGTTTTCGGCAGTGAAGGGGGTTGGAGCCCGTGATGTACAATTCTGTAGTAGTGTAAGTTTCCTGAGTGATTACTCCTGATTTGTCACTGAAATGACCTCAATTATCTTGTGATTGGCACAAATGTTTTTGGTTTAAAAGACTCTGGCTGCTGCCTGTGTAGTTCCTGCATAAATACTGCTTTGATCCTGACTCAGGCTAATTGTGGCCATCAATATTCAATATATGTTGAGAAAAATGCAAAGCAGTACTGACTGTGTAGCGATGGCTTCACACAAGTTCAAATACAGGATGTTGACTGTTGACCAGTTGCTTGTGGATGACTCACCCATGCTATATATACAATTAAATGCACGCGCCTAGTATAAGAATTAGCTGCATCAAATTTGCAAAGCATAAACTTCATCATCCACTACCTTTTTTTTTTTGCATTTTTTTACATTTTAGGTATTATATAATCTGTCATTGAATAGTAGTCATGATGACACATAAATGTAGAATTATATTCTTGGTATAACCTCTCTGCATTTCAATGCATGGACGGTGGAGATACTGTTAGAATGATCCATACGTATGAATAGTCTCATTTTGAATTTCCAACTGTGTATTTCTAGAGAATCTGTTATATGAACACTGAAATTTGTTAAGAATATGTACACACCATTTCTCATGGACGCACAAAAAAAAAAAAAACATTGCAGTCAGAACCTTATCCTAAGGGGTGTCTATATCATTATATATGGACACATGAAATTTGTTCAGAACATATACACACCATTTCTCATGGTCATGGACACACAAATAAACATTGCAATCAGGGCCTTACTCGGTCATGGAGAAAGTTCAGCAAAGAAAAACAAATGTGTGGTGTTCATTTGCGGCGAGGAAGTGATGACTAGACCGCGACTTATTTACTTGACTTCTTTGCTCAGGTCGTAACTACCGGAAGAACCGTTCTGGGTTCTGAAAATTTCGTTGAAATTTAATCGTGTGAGGACGCAATATTTTCTGTAAATTGATGGCTAGGATGCCATGGCTTGTTTGCTGCACCTTGTCCTTTTCTGAGATATGATGCATTTCCCTCGTTTATGGAATCATTGGACAAATTTTATTTGTCGTCACTTTCAGGAACAGGCCACGATTTGAACAAGCTCGACATCTGATCTAACAGTACACGTCTTACCTGCAAAGAAAATTGCACGTCTAGATAGGACACGTCTAGATAGGACAGGGTCACAGGAGAGACGCGCGCACCGGCCGTTAATAAGCTGTAGAAAGCAATGCAATCGTCAGAGCTCTGGCCCGAAAGTATACGATCCTAGCTAGTTGCCGAGGCAGGGATCCCATGCTATCTAACCTAAAAGATTACACCTCTCTGTTCGACATAGCTCTTCTCTATCCTCTCAGTCCTCAATATCTTCTTCTTCCCATGGCGGTTCGTGCGCGAACCCAGTGTGGCTGCACCCTACCCACCCCCGTGCCTGTGTCGGCGGTTCGCGTGAGCACCTTGGCAGTCATGCACACGCCACGTTTCGTTGGCCATGCCCTCCCCTATCATGCCTTCATCCCTATCATTCGCAACAAATCTGGCACCCATGGTGCGAGATAGAACTAGGAAAATGTACTATTTTTTAGCTCCATCAACCCTCCCTCCCTTCTGAGGATATATTTTCAAGTGGAGTTTCACTTTACCATGTTTGGCACAAAACAACTCCAACCAATTCTTGGGGCTAATCGTGGAGTTGTGCCAAATGGGCCTATATATAACTGTTCGTTTGGATTATATATATGTACCTTCTACCTATTTGGATCACAACTGAATTATTATAATCTAAATAGGAACATGACAATCTGAACTATTAACTATAATAATAACAATGTTTTGATTGCTGAATTATTGTGTTGGATTATTCTTAATCCAAGTAAAAACAATCATAATGACAATATATCAGATATGAGGTCGAATATAAGGATTAGTGTCACGTAGTATTTTGATAGTACAACTCACCTTATAATCTAGGTTGTTTGGATCATAACATAATTCACTACCGGAGATGTGACCTTTGGCGAGTGTAAATTGGTTTGCTAAGTGTTTTATTTCAAGCAGTGTGAAACAAAAACAATCAGCAAAAAAAAAAGAAAACACTTGACAAAGATATTTTTTTTGCCAAGTGCCAAAAAATATGCGTGGCACTCGGCAAAATGTATTTTGCCGAGTGTTAGGAAAAACACTCAGCAAAGATGTATGGCAATCGACAAAGATGTATTTTGCCGAGTGTTGTTTTCCGACACTTGGCAAAGACGTGCCTTTGACAAGTGCCTTTATTGGCACTCGGCAAGGCATTTTGACGAATGCCATTGCCAAAGGCTTTTCTTTTGGCATTCGGCAAAACACTTTTTGAGGCCCTAAGCGAGTTGAAATCAAAAGGTTTTCAACTATAAAGTATCATAACTTCTCAAGATCTACAAAGTTTATTTTGGTCACTTCTTTATTTGACAAAGTGTAGTAATGTCGTTCACAAAACCTAGATCTCTCTCATATACACAAAGTTTCTTGGAACTAGAAGATAGATTAATAAGATTTACAAACAATATTACTAACGCTTTGTCAAATGAATACATGACCAAAGTAAACTTTGTAGATCTCAAAAAATTATGAACCTTCATTTTAGAAAACTTTTTAATTTGAAATCATTTTGTTATGCAAAGCTAAGTTTGAATTTGAAATTTTAAAATTTGATTTTTTTTCTAAACGACATTGGATGGGAAAACTTTCTAAATAAAAATTGTAGATCTTGAAAAGTTGTAAAATTTGTAGTTGACAACTTTTGATTTAAAGTCATCTTGTGATGCAAAAACTATGTTTGAATGTCTTAAGTTTGAAATTCAAATTTTGTAAACGACTTCGGATGGAGAAACTCTCTAAATTATAGATCTCTAAAAGTTATGAAGCTTTGTGTACTTGACCACTTTTTGATTTAAAATTGTTTAGGTCCTCAAACAAGCAATTTATAGTCGATTTATTATAATATTTTGAGAACTGAAATGGAAACTAGACACAAGAGATGGAGTATTGCAGTGGTAGAGATGGAACACACACGTGTGGGAGGTCATCGGTTCGAAGTCCCGTTGAAGAGTTTAGCAAAAATCTTGAAAAAATATTGTGTCTAGTGTGTTGGTGGTTGGCTGGTCAGTGGGTGCCTGCCCCGAGAAAATATAAAACTCTGAGTTTTTCAATTTTTTCTTTGCTTGTCGATCAATCTTTTTGCTGTGTGTTCTTTGCCGAGTGCCAAAGCAGTTGTGTCCGGTACAATTCATCAGCCAGTTTCTTGAAAGCCAGCGCAATATGGAGACGCAACTCTACGCCATATTGCTAACACCACTCACAGCCAAGGTGAACGTCGTGATGGTGAAGTGAATCAGTATAGCACCTTTAGTGACTTCATGAACATTCGACCACCAGTTTTCGGGGATGCAGTTGGACCGCTCGAAGCAGACGAGTGGATCAAGGCCGTGGAGAGTAAATTTCGCTTGTTAAGGCTTGTAGAGCCTCTGAAGACTGAGTATGCAACCCAGATGTTGGTGGGACCTGCAGTGAGTTGGTGGATCCAGCATCGCGCCACTTAAGTTGAGAGGATACAAACAATCCCAAATGACGCTTGTTTGAAGGAAAAAAAAAATCTTCGACTCATACTTATGATCTTTATTGGGGCCACACTAGCTTTGAATGAATTTTATAAATGGATCTCTCTCAAACTTTGTCTGTGTGTGTTTTAAAAATTATATGATGCTTGATATTCAAGGATCCCGTTATTTAATTTCCGACATTCAAAAATATCAAAGGAATGTGCTGGTTCCGGCCTTCCCCAAGAAAAGAAATTCAGGGTTTTTCTCGATTTTTTCTTTCGCTTGCCGATCAATTTTGTTGCCGTGTGTTCTTTGCTGAGTGCCAATAGTGGTTATTTTAGATACAGACAATCCCAAATGACGCTCGTTTGAAGGAAAAAAAAAAAATCTTTGACTCATACTAATGTCATTATTGGGGCCACGCTAGCTTTGAACGAAATTTTATAAATGGATCGCTGACACACTTTGTGTGTTTTAAAAATTATATGATGCTTGATATTCAAGGATTTCGTTATATAATTCATCGTTCAAAAATTTCAAAGGAAAAAAAGAAAATTCAGATTTTGTCTTTGCTTTCCAATCGACTTTTGTTGTGTGTTCTTTGTCGTGTCAAAACAGTTGCGTACAGTAGTGATTATTTTAGCTGAGCGGATACAAACTGTCCCAAATGACGCTTTGTTTGAAAGAAAAAAGATCTTTGAGTCAACTAATGATCTTTGTTGGGGGCCACGCTAGCTTTGAACGAAATTTTATAAAAGGATTTCTCTCACACTTTGTGTGTGTGTTCTTTTAAAAAATATGTATGATGCTTGGTAGACAAGAGGATCCCGTTATTTAATTTTCATCGGTCAAAAATTTCAAAGGAATGTGGTAGTTTGATGTATCCGTTGAGATGCTACACCACTTATCTGACGGTTATGGAAATAAAATTATCTGGTGACAAGTCTTGGTCAACAGCACGTACGCATAGTAATACGCATGCATGTAGCCAAGTAGCCGGAGGTTCACGAACGCAACCACAGATAGCATCTCCCAAAATACTAGAATTATACCTACAGTTTGTTGAACACCACATAACCACGTATTATATATACTAAAAAGATGGAATAGAGTACTATTGAGATCCAACCTGGCTTATTGATCTGAAATCGTGGTGACATACCAAATTGAATTGTTCTTGGTGGACAGTCGACAGTGCGTACGCATGCATGCATGTAGCCGCCAAGTTGTATTATATACTACCCAATTAAAAGTTCCAAAGGGCCCAAAGATAGCATCTCCGATAACACTAGATTATTACTAAAGATATGAAACGTCAGATCAGAGCTGTATTGACAAGGATGGATATATTATACAGTAGTTGCTTGGAATATTTTACAGTTTGTTTTACAAGGTTTGAATCAAACATTAGAATATAAATCATCAATAACTTTTAAGTTGTTTTTTGTAAATGTAAAATTATATGATGGATTTGTCTTAAAAAAATACTTTAATAAAAGTATACATATATCACATTTTCATAAATATTTTTATAATAATAAGAGGTCAAAATTGTGTTTTGGAGACCGTGTCGCTGTCCTAAACGACTTCTAATACCATCCCGGCCGATGGAGAGCATCACTCAGTCAGTCCACCCCCATCGTAGACACGCCACGCACTCCATGGCCTCATCTCCGATTCGTATCCTTTTTGCGTGCGGGCGTTTCGGCTCCGCTTCGTATTCTGTGTTATTTCTGAGTTCTCGATGGATTGGCTACCTTCTGCTGCATGCATTATCATAGCTGACAGTAACTTGTTTGTGAGACAAATTAGATTATATATATTGTGCGTAGCTCGTTACTGTAACATGACAAAATCATGTGAAAAAAAAAACAGAGTAGATATATATAATTTTGAAAGGAAAATAAACACTCCATATATTCCGAAAATTCAAACTTTAATCAAACTGATACAATTCTAAATAAATACGTCGAAAGACATAAATTCAAACTGTATTGAAACTAATTCATTACTCTAGCACTCCAACAAAATATTACTTCCTAACAGGATTTTGAAATGTAGATTCTTCCTCAACTCCCATTAAAAGCCTTGTGTACCCCCCTGGTATGTATGGAGCGGCCATTACGTAAGGATCATCGAGTAAATTGAACTGCGTGCGTAGTGGAATTAGCATATCCAACTTGCACGAAAAGGAGCATCTGTTGCTGAAGAGGGCTCAAAGACGATCGTCTATTATTTTTGCATTATCACTTTGGAGCTCTTCACCTACAATGAACTGACCATCTGCCCAAAAGAAATTTGCTATGCGACCATCTTCCTTATCTACCTGAACTGCATAAAAGAAAGTTGGATCTTGCAGCTGTTTATTTCTCGATACTCGGACAATGTTTGTGCATCATTGGCTTCTAAGTAGTCTCTCAAGGCGCGCCCGATCTCATTATCACAATCCTTCTTAGAAAATGGTATGTTTTCTTCTCCTCCATAAAACTCTTTCATGAACTCATAAACTTGGGCTGGCTTCATTCCAGCCTTCGTATCTGTCCAATTAATTTTCGTGTCGCTATGACCTGTCGTTGGGATCTCAGCTTGTGTGCCTTATTTGGACTAGCAAGATAATGGTTGTGTTGTTCTACGACCTTTTGCACCCTCCAAATCCCCTTTGCTAATACTAAAAACTGAACACGAGCATCACAATCCGTCCTTGTAACGTCCCTTTGCGATTGCTCATTTTTACAATGTCATTCGTTATCGCAAACCATAAATTTCAAACATAGACTGCCATCTACACGTTTTTTGACCTGCTCTTTCTAATACCGAACCCAACCTTTTCGGCATAGCTGTTGTACATCTCATAAGCTTCATCCTCGATTCAAAAAGTCATTCCAACTTTAGGTGTGGTAAAATATTGTCCAGATTTGTACCAGCTCCTGTACGTATGAATTGTAAATTAAAGTTATATTATCATAAAAGAGAAATAATATATATAGTCTGCCAATTATTTTACTTTTATTTTTTTTTTACCTCATTAGGTACTTCATTCTCCACTAATCCCACATCTTTTATTTGTTCTTCACTGATAGCATCATTCAAAGATCTGAGGAAGCGATCATTATAAAAAATAAAAAAATAGGACCTTTACATGGAGCGATGATCATGATTAAGCGAGGAGAAGCCGCATTAGGTACCTGCGGACCGGTGCCGACGACGTCGCCTGGTACGGCTTCTCCGCAGCGTCTAGGGTCCTGGCTGTGGCGATCTCGACGTGGCTGTCCTGTGCAGCCTCCAAATCTCCTCCCCCGTGCCCCTCATCCGTCATGGACACCCTTCTACGCCACGTAGAGTGATCGAGAGGGGAGGGAGATGCAGATCGATGGCGGCGCACGCGCGAGCAAGTACGAGGCTAGTCTGATGGTGGCGGCGCATGTGCGTAGGAGGACACGGAGCGATGGCGGCGGCGTATAGAAAGCAGATGGTGGCGTACGAGCGTACAGCTACGTACGTAGCCAAGCCGAGCCGGCGGCAGCCAGCGGAGCCGAACGAACGAAGGAGCCAGATGCGGACTTCAATCTTAATTTCAGGATTTACGTCAAAAAAAAAAACTTAATTCCAGGACACGTGGCATCAAACTAATAGGGTGCACACCCATGCCTGCATGTGCACCACGCACACAGCAGTTCACATCGCGCGCCGTCATTGGCAGCTCAGCCACGACTTGTGCGTACCCGTTTTAGATTAGTGGATCCAGTCAAGGTTGACGACCACGCACTGCAGACACAGACTAAGTAACCTCATGGAAATGGAGAATCAGCTAGTTAAGGACAGGAAGATTAGTAGTAGGACGTGTACTAGCAAAATACAGTACTCGTAGTAGTTACCAAGGCTGTCAAGGCACGCAACTACTAGTAGTACGTAGTAGCAAATAGAAATTATATATCTAGGTTAGAGGTGAAAAAGTCTTGTTTTCTAGAGTTGTTTAACAAGTTCCCAGGCTGCGACGACGCTGAAAACTGGGAGCAGGAGCTCCACACATGCCACATAACTAGGTTGGTTTTGGATGGCTATAAAAGGCACCTCATAGCTAATGCCCTGAGCTGCAGGGAAGCAAAGAGCAGCCAAATGCTTTACAAGCACTGCTGCAAAGCCGCAGCGTGAGGTGGTGATCGATCCGGCCGGTCCAGCCTATAATTTCGAGGAGGCTCGACCTTCTCTCTCATTCGCAGCAGAGGAAGGTAGCTAAGACGCCGGCGACAGGCGCCGGGGACGAAGATCGATGGCACATCAGCATACTGCCGCCGGGCGGGCTGGGAGCATGGAGATCATGCCCTTCCCCTACAGCTATAGCAGCGGCCGCGACCTGGAGCTGGAGCTGCCGCCGTTTGACGTGAAGCGCCAGGACTCGCTCTACCGCGACGCCACCATGCCAGCGCACGCCGGCCACCACGGACAGGTACGACGCAGCGCCATGCATTTCAGTTCAGTAACGCACAACAACACTAGATGCACGGATGGCAGATCATCTTGCCGCGTTGCTCACTGCTTCACCACACAATTTACCTAGCATATATACTCGATTGCGTACTGTAGCTTTATCCCTAGCTGGATCGAATTAATAAGAGCAGCTACTTGTTCTGCCGGCCTACGTATATTCTGATGATTTCATGGGTACACTACACTTCACATGTACGTATGTACACAGGAGAGCTGGGTTCGGACGCTACGACTGGCGTTCCAGTGCGTTGGCATCCTGTACGCCGACCTCGGCACGTCGCCGCTCTACGTCTACGCCAACACCTTCAAGTACGGCGTCAAGCATGAGGACGACGTCCTCGGCGTGCTGTCCATCATCATCTACAGCTTCATCCTCTTCACCATGATCAAGATCGTCTTCATCGCGCTCTACGCCAACGACGAGGGTGATGGTAAGTACGCGCTATAGTGCAACGTTCTTATCTGACATTAATTTGTTTTGAATAAAGTTATCTGACATTAATTAGATCATCAGCTATAGCTTTTGATCAAGTCCTCGCTTGATCGAGCCTGCTGCATTAGTTGCAATATCACCATCAAGCTAGACGTGTTCAATAGCTAGTTCGCTGCAGAGGGAGAAAAACTTGTGTAGCTTGTGGTGCCAATAACTACTCCTGATATTGACACTACTGAGATCAAGATTGTTCAATACGAGTAGTGATTTTCTGTACGTGGATTGATCGATCTGCAGGTGGCACGTTTGCGCTCTACTCGCTGATCTCGCGGTACGCCAAGGTGTTGCTCATCCCAAACCAGCAGGCCGAAGATGAGCTCGTGTCGAGGTACAAGCATCGCGGCAAGCCGTCGGCGACGCTCCGGAGAGCCCAGTGGATGAAGAACCTGCTGGAGACGAGCAAGGCGGCCAAGATCTCACTCTTCTTCCTCACCATCCTTGCCACGGCGCTGGCCATCAGCGACTCCATGCTAACCCCTCCCATATCAGGTACGTAGACATGATCACTATGTGTATTCATGTTCGCCTGGCGTTTAATTTTGATGGCCCTGACATGATCACTCTTTGCATGTTTAATGATTCAGTACTTGCGGCTGTCAACGGACTCAAGCTGAGAGCACCTCATCTGACTACAGGTACGTACTACAGTAATGCTCAAAGACACGTATAGTACGTATAATTATTGTAGAATGTACACCTTTTTTTTTGAACAAGAATGTACACTTTGCTCGCATATATAGACTGGATAAGTTACTATACGGAGTATTTATATATAATATCAATTTTCGAAAGGATGCCAGGGAAAATTCGGACACAAAGACTTTTGTGTCATTATTTTCAGTGCATAAATATTCAATTTTTATATTATTATGCATAGATTTCCGGTGAGGAAATCTCACGGACAGTGCACACAAGATAACAAGTACTAACTGCCAAAGTTGACAGATTGAATTGGTCATCATTCAATCTAGTCACATGCACGCTTACACGTTTTCATTTTTCCTTTTGATGAAAACCATTCTACATAATTTTTCAAAAGATACCAGTAGACTAGAGGATTCAGTTTCCCAGGAAAGAAGACTTTGTGTCTTCACAGTTCCCAATGCATACATACAAGGAACTCTCAAAGGAAGTTGATTGTTTCCCATGCATAAAAACTAGGAAGTTGACTAATTGAATAGGTCAATCAAACTAGTCCACATGTTTTTTCTTTTAGAAAATCCTTATATATTCCGAAAATTAAGGCCACCTGATGTTCAGAATCATGAAGAGTTACTAATAATTAATTAATGTTTGACACATATGGTTACTTGTATAAACACAGATGCAGCAGTATGGATCACAGTGGGCATTTTGATAGTTTTCTTTTCGGTCCAGCGCTTTGGGACCGACAAAATTGGTTACACATTTGCACCGGTGGTTGTTGTGTGGCTCCTCCTCATCTCCGGCATTGGCATCTATAACACGATCAAGTACGACATTAGCACATTGAAGGCTTTCAACGCCAAATATATCATCGACTATTTCGAGGAACAAAAAGAAAGGATGGGTCTCATTGGGTGAAATCCTTCTTTGTTTCACAGGTATGTAATTAAGCTGTCAAAAACAAAAGTCGTGCACACATGTATGATGTATTGCTGTAGTTTTATTCATGCTAGCTACATTTGTTTATAAATGTTTGTTGTCCTTCTCTGACAGGCACTGAAGCACTTTTTGCTGATCTGGGATACTTCAGCATCAGATCTATACAGGTACACATGATCATATATATTACTATGCATGCAGTGTTCTATCAGTACTGAAAAAATTGATGGATCAGTACTTAGACTTATGCAAGTTCTATCATTTCCATTGAAACTGGTATAGTGCAAAAATCAATATCGTTAAGTGGAACTAAGGAACCTTGTTTTGTCTTCCAGCTAAGCTTCACCTTTGGCTTATTACCTTCGGTGTTCTTCACATATATTGGTCAAGCGTACGTACCTGAGGAAACACTTGGACGATCCTTCTATTATACCTAATATTTTCTTCAATTCGATTCCAAGTATGTGACTGCAAATAGTAGCTTTTGCTATTAACTTCTTCATTATTAGGTCAACCAAAAAAGGAGTAAATAATTGATTGTCTTGTGTGATGCAGGATCTTTGTTTTGGCCAACTTTTGTTCTAGCTCTCATTACATCAGTCATTGGAAGCCAAGCTATGGTCTCGTGTGCCGTTGCAACCATGTCTCATTTACAGGCACTCAATTGTTTCCCAAGGGTTAAGATACTGCATACATCAAGGCGTTATTCAGGCCAACTGTACAGCCCTGAAGTGAATATCTTTCTCTGTATTGCAGCTTGTGTTGTAACCATAAGCTTCAGGACAACTGGTTTCATAGCCAAAGCACATGGTAACAAATCTAAACATTTTTTTAATCAAAAGTCTAAACATTTTCAGCAGACAGAATGGATTCATTTTATACACATCACTTACTATATATGTTTCTACATGTACAAACAGAAATCTGTGTGGTCCTTGTGATGGTTATCACAACACTTTTGATGACAATAGTGATGCTCCTTGTGTGGAAGGTAAACATCCGGTGGATAGCCATATTCTTCGTTGTCTTCATGTCAACGAATCCATCTACACAGCTGCAGTCCTATATAAGTTCACCCATGGACCGTATTTGCCATTGATCATGTCACCTGTTCTTATGTTCATCATGATTGTGTGGCACTACGCATGTCAAGCGGTACAAGTTCGAGCTTGAGCACACAGTGTCTCGAGACGAGGCAAAAAATCTGCTTGAGCGCCGGGACCTAAAGAGAGTTCCAGGCCTAGGGCTTTTCTACACCGAACTGGTGCAAGGCATACCACCTATTTTCCCTCACCTTATTGAGAAGATCCCTACCATCCACTTTCGCTGATTGTCTTCATCACGGTGAAGAATTTGCCGATAGCCCATGTCGATGTCACAGGCGCTTCCTCTTCCGTCAAGTGGAGCCTAAGGAGTTCATGGTGTTCCGTTGTGTCGCAAGATATGGGTACCGTGATGCACTTGAACCGCCGGTGATTTTGTTAAAATTCTAGTTGAGTACCTCCAAAGACTATGTCGTGGACTTAAACCTCTATGGAGTTGGTGGTGATGAGCCATTGAAGATGATCTTCCATAGTGCTCGGGTGGACAGCTTTACTTGGGAGAGAAAGCCCTCGGGACACGCCAAAGATTTATGCCGAGGAGATGCTTACACCGCCCAATCCTTCTCGGAGCTCACAATGCACCCAGTCTCTATGAGCAAAGTAGATTGGCACATTTCCGGTGATAAATTTATACATCATGGGTTTAGTTTTTCTAGAAATTTATAACCTCATTCAAAATTTAATTTCTTCATTTGTTTGTGTGCTAATCATACATATTCTTTTCTCGATAAAACGACATTGGGGAAAATGAACCCGGAGGAGATGTTGAAGATTGAGGAGGATCAAAAGATAATCCAACGTGAGGTGGACAACGGTGTTGTTTATATAGTTGGGGAGACTGAAATAGTAGCCAAGCCTCATTCAAACTTATTAAAGAAGATAATTGTGAACTACGTCTATAGCTTCCTAAGGAAAAACTCAAGGAATGGAGAGAAGATGCTATCCATTCCAAGACGCCAACTACTCAAAGTTGGAGTAACATATGAGATCTAGGTCGCACATTGAGTATATATATTTGACTAGAACGATTTCTTTTCCTTTCATGATGATATTGGCGGTTGTCATATAAGAGCTTGCCTGTATGAAAAGATAAATATATATTTCAACGTGAAAATCTTCCAAAGATATAATGTGAGCTAACTATTATCATCTCAATCGATTCATGTTTTTGCCCGTAATCACACGCCGCAACAATTAACCAATTAGCTTTTCCTTTCATTGCTAAACGAACACAACCGAGAAAATGTTTATGCTCTCTACGCTCTACTTCAACAGTACTTAAAATGAATGTCAACACCATATCATCAGTAGATTAACACATGTAGTCAGCGGCCATTGATGATGTTCGCATCCGTAATGCTAGGAAGCTCGTTGCACTTCTTGGAGAAGTGCCGCATGTACCGTAGAGGGTCTCGCCGATTTGCCTGCAATTATGTGCGTATCGCAAGAATTGCCAAGTTGAGTATGATAAAGTTCGAGCGAACACTCGGATGCTGCCCGGACGAGCTTGACAAGAGAAGCGTAGGTACTAGTAGACTGCCAGTCATCTTCTCGAACCCCACCCCCCCCCCCCCCCCCCCCCCCCCCCCCCCCCCCCCCCCCCCCCCCCCCCCCCCCCCCCCCCCCCCCCCTCGCACACACGCGAGCCAAGAGTCATGGTTGGACGTAGAGCTATCGCTGGATGAGCCGGGACATCGGAGTGGTCCCCAATAAAAGGTGGTGTCGCGTTGGATAGCCCGAAGCGGTGGCTGCGCCGGTGGAACGACGCCAATCTTTTTAGCTTGCTAGTCGAGGGCGTGTGGAGGAGATACCACATGCCTCGCAAAGCTTCTCATTTGTCCATAGGTCCTAAGTGTCGGATGTCACCGGGACGACAAGCGGCGGTTGACATGATGAGTAAGCTGCCCGAGGGTAGCACAACACGTCGGGGAGCTCCTTCACGACCGTTGTGTTGTCGTGCTACGTGGCGTGCTACTGCCGATCTCCTCCCTTCTCTCGAGCTCGACACTATTGTTGAGGTTTTCCTTCTTGGACTAGAGGCGCTCAACCTTCTCCTCAAGGTAGCTAGGCCACATAGCTAGCCCGGCTAAGGTTTGGTGGTGTAATCTTAGGGGTGTGTAGGCGGCGTGTCCATCACCGATGTAAAAGCACTCGCACAACGAACAACATCTAGCCACCCCGGCCATCAGATTCATAGTTCAATCTAAGCCTCATATATCCGGGAAGTTTAGGAATGAGGGAACATTGACCCTCACCACACCCAAGAGGATGATGACACGGTCTGCCGGCGTCCCTAGCTCACGAGATGCTCTAGCTCAAGTTGCAATGAAGTCACAAAGTGTTCTAGGTCCCGTGTAGATGAGGTTTGGCATGATGTAGCGTAAGCGGTGAGGTGGTGGCAAGTAGCTCTTCCTTGGCAATAATGTGGTGCTGAATGTTCGCTAGCATGTCGAACATTGGCGCCCAACATGGTGAGGTTCGGATCCGTGTCGAAGTTGAATCGCCAAGCTAGGACCTCGAGGTTGTTTTGTAGGAGTCCAAGCAGTAGGGTATGATGTTGGGGACTCATCGCCCTCTAATGAAGTCTCCTCAAGTGGGTGAAACTCCCTCGTTGTAATCGCGGGCGTAGTCCAAGCCTCCAAAGCTGAGAATGAACTTGGCCACGCGAACGAGCTACCCGATGATGATGATTTCGGCCGAGGAGCGCGACGCCACCACTATCGCCGGGTTCCCGTGATGAAGCGGGTAGTTCGCCACTACAAAGCGGCGATCGAGATAAACACAAGCTCGCTAGCCGTGTAGGTTCAGAACTGTGATATGTGTCTAGGTTGTTCGTCGGTCAATGTCAATGTGTGGGTCTCCAAAGGGTCGGATGCAAGGTACATAGCTTAGTTTGTTCTCGATTTGGCCTTTTGAGCCCCATGTCCATTAGTATGGTGTTCTACATATTAGGTATTCTCAACTAGGGGATTATAATAGTAGAATATTCATGTCCATCAGTATGATGTTCTACATATTAGGTATTCTCAACTGGGGGATTATAACAATAGAATATTAAGAGAGATGTTTGGTAGAGTATTGTGCAGTGCTATCCTAGAGTTCGTGTCTATCGCGTCTGGTTGAGCAGTCAAGGATATGATTTGCTTCTAAGGAGCCATGCCTCGCTTTATATCCTAAGGAGGGCATGGTGAAAAAGTTGATTTTGGTTCTAGTCCAAGGCTTCTACGTCGAGTGCTTACCATCCTCGTGCTTCTTTGACGTTGTTGCATAATTCTAGCACTTTACCATCAGGGGCTACCTGCCATTGTGTGTGGCCTCGCCTAGGTGAGCCTTCTTGAGGCTTCCTTAGTGCGCAAGAAGCCTCCCCCCTACCTAGAGGATACGACGAGCAGGCCTAGAGCCCTCTGCTCCTTGTCTTGATGCACATACCCGTTTCTGCTCCTTGTCCTGATGCATCACACTCGTTGCGTGACCCTACCATGGAAGTGGCTAATAGCGCCTCAAAGCCATTGAACAAGCAGATGGTGCAAAATCTCTATGCCTAAGGCTCTAGGTGCATGACAGATTTCTAATCTAGCTTCGACCAGGCTTGGGACATTGATTGCTACCTTGGCAGTTGTCGGGGTGGAGGTCAAGCTCGAGCTCTCATCGCTTGTTAGCCCAGGGTTGTGGCCAAGCCCTTGGCACCGCGTGGCGGTTATGAGTGTGCTCGAGCTGGTTCTCGACTCCGGAGGTAAGAGTAAGCGGTACCGATGGGTATAGCCCCGAGCAATTCGGAGGATCGGCTGCTATCCCTTTCTTGGGGACTTAAAAATACCCATATGTTATAGAATATCATCACTTACCATATAATATATTGTAAATTATTTGGATACCCCTGTATTAAGGAAGTATTTACAAACTATTGTATTCCACATGAATTTAGCTAGGTAGTTAATTGGGAGCGTATGTTATGGAAACCACTTTCATATGCAAACTATAGAAACTAAAATCGAGGGGTAGGATTCGAATCCGACGGCCACATGACGAGCGGCGATCATTATGCAAAAGAACGCCCGCCTGGAGGTAACTTTACGGTCGCCCCCTGTGTCCGCCCACGCCACACAACTGCGCCCCGTCTCCGTCAAGCGGCGCCCTGGCATGCGCGCGCCTCCGTCCGCCCCCCATTGTCTCCGTCCGCGCGCCCTGTGACGCTGCGCGCGTGGCGCCGCCTTCGCCCCGCTCGGCCGCCTCCGGCCGCGCCCAGCACACCACTGCGCCCTCGGCCACCTCCAATCCAGAAGATTTGCGAGATTCGCGGGGCTGGCGCCCTCCTCACGCGCAATCCCCGGTGGCACCGCATGCCTCCTCCCCGGCGGTGCACGCACGCACTGGTGCCCAGGAGGGTGGAGAGAATAGAGACGGCTGGCTGTGTATTCTTTGATGAGATTCTGTGAAATGGCAGCGGCGGAAGAGTCCATGGTCACGAGCTACTTCCCGTCGTGCTCGCTACTGTTCAACATGGTAATCGATGGATCAGCAAAAGTAACATGACTTCACGTGCGCATATACTCAAATAAACAACTGAACAAGCCGATTTGAACACTGTTGTTAATGCATACGGTTGATCTTTTACGTGCAGCCGAGCCTAGCTAGGATGATCTTTACGTACAGACAGACGGTGATCATTCGATCGATGGACGGTGTCTCACCTTCACGTCGCTCACAACCTCTCGTTGAATTGATGGCTGGCGGCGTCGTAGTCTATCGCGACGGTGCGGCGGCGCCTCGCGGGATCGGGATCAGGACGCACGTTACGAACCGGCGGCTGGGCTGCAGGTCGTGTGGTCTGTTTTGCGAAAATTGAGATTAGGATGGAGGACGGGGTTTTAAGTGTTAAAATAACCCACCATTAGCAGTAGCCATCGGATTAGAATCTCGCGGTCTTGATTTCAGTTTTCATAGTTTGCATACGAACATGGTTTCCATAGCATACGCCCCCAATTAATTATGTAGAAGTATTATTAGCGTTTAGTTGAAGTTAGAAAATCTATAATTTTTCATGAATATCACGATAGTCAGTAGAGATACAAATAGTTACATATACTCCATCCGTTCTAAATTATAACTTGTTTTGACTTTTTTTTTTTTTTAGTATATAGATTTTGCTACGTAGCTAAACATATGTTATATAAGATATATAGAAAACTTAATATACCCACAAAACCAAAGTGACTTATAATTTGAGATCCTCATCTACAAGTGCACGCACACACTCTTTTATTGGGGCTTTTATTTATTCTAATTCTAAAACAAGTTCTGAGAAATGTGACCACCTCGAGGACTCAAAACTAGTTGAATGGTATAGGTCCACTAATAAACTTAAATGGCTAAGCTACAATTTGTTCATAGAAAAATTATTATACTATTAGTGTTGCTCATGAGGAAGATGGGGTTCCTAGAACCATCGGCCGTCATCCTCTGCAACAAAAGCGGTCATACGTACGAATCCCACTTCCACGGTGATGTTTCGGCTGCAGACACAGAGACCGACAACATGTTCCTAGCTTGCAGGGTGAAGACTGGTAGAGCAGCTCGCCGCCTGAGTAGGGCACCCAAGGCCCGTGGGTTTTTTGGTTGATCCTAAAGGATCCCACAGTTGTTATGGCTAAAATGTAGTTCGAGGTGCTGGTCGGGCGGGGAGCGACCTCTTGTATTTAAAATCGTATTTTTTCTTCATACAAAGATATGGAATGCTTATTCACGAAAAAAAGAAAACTTGACACCACTATTTGACTAAGTCAGATTTTGTACGTCCTGTACTTACGCACAAATTGTGCCGGCTAGAATACCAAAAGTTTCAATCCGGCAAAACCATAGACTTGGGCACGGCACCGGCACGCAAGCAAATACGCATGTGGGCAGCTAAAAAGTCCCGGTACGGGAGCCACTGACGAGAAAAGATGGGCACTAAACGTACACTTCGTTGAACCATATGGGCTCTGCTCTTCAACAATGCAGGTTTCATACGGATCAGGTGCCATCACCACCTGCCAAAAAACTAACAAGTCAACTAGGCGCCATCACCATGCGACGTCGCCTCGATCTGTCGTCACCTAGACTACACTTGTGCGAGACTTCCTGCTGGGTTCCGAGCGATTCTTCAACGCTCGGCGCCTTGCGGGTAAAGATTACGTTCTTGATTACTATGGAGATTTAATGGTACGTAAACATGCATGGAAGCTGTAAAAAGTTTAATTATATACATCTATCCGCTTTAGCATTTTCTCTAGAAATCCGCTTTAGCATACTTTGGAGACAGCTGCCGGCCTGCCGCCAACAGTATACGCCTTGTTCGCTTGGCTTATCAGTCATCTCAACTTTTGTATTGATAAATACATATGGATATTCACTATTACAAACACGCAAAACAAAAGTCCGGGGAATCTCAAAAACAAAGTTTTGAGCCATAAAGCCAATAGAGTTTTTGAAAGGGCCAAACTCCTTTTAGTGTTGACTAGTAGTTCTCTATCCGCTTACCATTGACTTTATGCAAATAAGTCATTCTTGAATAAATGCATCCAAGACCTATGCACAACATACACCACGTACTGTACTCTCATACATCCTTATGTACTGCAGGCGCACATTTCCTTTTGACCAGCTTTTATAAAAAGAAAAATATATTGCGACCTTTAATTAATAATAATAATTATGTTTCCTCCAACGAATAAGAAATAAATCTGATCAGAATTCATCAGAAAAATTGACCAGTTCCCAAGCTACAACGACGCCGCAAAGATAGGAAAACAGAGGGCACAAGTTGTGCGCTCGGTTGCGTACCATAGTTGGGCTATAAAAAGGCGTCCCAAGGCAACATCCAACAAATCAGCAACTAGCTCGGTGCTACATACTTGAGGGACGGTGCGTAGTTGTTAGAGCCTTCCACCGTACAAAGGTACCTGTACTGCCTTTGACTACAACAGTCTAGTACAGAGGAAGCCGCCAGCGGCGGCGGAAAGATGGCACAAGCCGGCGGTGCCAGAGGTGGCCTGGAGATGGTGCCACACAGCGGCGACCTGAGCTGGAGCTGCCGCCGGTGAACTGGCTACGGCAGGACTCGCTGTACCGCGACGCCACGAGGCCAGCCCACGCCGCCCATCACCATGGCGGACGACACGAGAGCTGGGCTCGGACGCTGCGGCTGGCATTCCAGTGCGTGGGCATCCTGTACGCCGACCTCGGCACGTCGCCGCTCTACGTCTACGCCAACACCTTCAAGTATGGCGTCAAGCATGAGGACGACGTCCTCGGCGTGCTGTCCATCATCATCTACAGCTTCATCCTCTTTACCATGATCAAGATCGTCTTCATCGCGCTCTACGCCAACGACGAGGGTGACGGTACGAGCGATGCTAGCTACTAGCTACTCCTCCATTCACCATGATCTTGTGATCATGAGAAGATCGAGTTCCTTCTATGCATAACAAGCTGAGCAAACATACGTTATTTGTTCTGTTTTCGTCAGGTGGAACGTTTGCTTTGTACTCATTGATCTCGCGGTACGCCAAGATTTGCCTGATCCCAAAACCAACAGGACGAGGACGAGCTCGTGCTAAGATACAAGAATCAGGCAAAGCCGTCGGCGACGCGGAGGAGAGCTCAGTGGATGAAGAACCTCCTGGAGACGAGCAAGGCTGCCAAGGTTTTGCTCTTCTCCCTACCATCCTTGCGACTGCGCTGGCCGTCAGACTGCATACTAAAACCCTCCAATCTCGGGTACGTAATATATATTTTTGTATGTATATAGTAAAATCTGTCTCTTTCTTCTAAGCTGTGTCATCCGTTATGTATAAACTTTTTGCATCATATACAAGCTAACATGAGTTTGCTGTTTTCATGCATGTGGCACAGTTCTAGCGGCGGTCAATGGTCTCAAGTTGAAAGCACCTCATCTCACAAAAAGGTAATAACTAACTAGGTTAAAACAGAAGGAAAAAAATCATAACAGAATGAGCAATTTGCTTTTTATTCAAGTGATGATCCAAATAGTCATCCCTCTATATATGTACATATGTACAGTCCTGCACCACCAATTTTCGTACATTAATGGCTTGTTAACCTCTGCATATAATTCCTGATATTGTCAACAGATGCTGAGGTATGGATCACAGTTGGGATCCTGGTAGCTCTGTTTTTCTGTCCAGCGCTTTGGGACAGACAAAATTGGCTACACGTTTGCGCCCATGGTTACCGTGTGGCTTCTCCCTCATCGGAGGTATTGGGATCTACAACGTCATCAAGTATGATATTGGCACCTTGAGGGCTTTCAACCCGAAATATATCATCAACTATTTTCAAAGGAATAAAAAGAAAGGATGGGTCTCATTGGGTGAAATTCTACTTTGCGTCACAGGTAAGACATACCTTTTGTTCTTGTAAAGCAATAATGAAAGATAATCTTGTCACTTCTCGCTATAATATATACTTGGAGCTGTCCAATAGTTCAACTAAATATGCAAACATACCATGAAATGGAATACAAAGAACATATTAAAATAGTTGCAAATTAAAATAATATATCAGTGATGATTATATTAGAAAATTTTGCATTTGTGAAACATGTTCGATTTGTTGAACTGGTGTATTGAATTTTACTTGTGTGACAGGCACAGAAGCTCTTTTTGCTGATCTCGGCTACTTCAGCATCAGATCGATTCAGGTAGATGAGACAATTTGATAAATTTTATTTTTGTGTAAACTAAGGAAAACTAGAAGAATCATGTTATGTTGTCAAATAAAACCAGAACCTTTTTTTGGGATATATTAACGTCTTCCATTAAATTTTATCTACTTCAACTTGGCAGCTGTTATAAGGGGAAAAAGATGGAAATATATAAATTATATTATTTACACCTTCGAATACTAGGCTTGCAGTTTTCATTACTATTAATACCAACAAGCAGTCTATGTAATCTAACTTAACTGTTCCTGCATCATTATGAGTAAAATGATGAACATCTCTTGTTTTGTCTTTAAGCTGAGCTCCACCTTCGGCTTATTACCATCAGTATTGCTCACCTATATTGGGCAAGCAGCATACCTGAGGAAACACATGGACATGGAGATATCTAACGCTTTCTTCAATTCAGTTCCAAGTATGTAATGTAACCAAAGAAAAGTATCTGTATATGTTTCATATTTTTTTTCGTCACAAAACTAATAACTGAATGTGCTCCTGTATGATTCAGGTTCTTTTGTTTTGGCCAACTTTCATCCTCGCACTCATTGCGTCAGTCATTGGAAGTCAAGCTATGATCTCGTGTGCCTTCGCAACCATGTCACATTTACAAGCACTTAACTGTTTCCCACGGGTGAAGATACTGCGTACATCAGGGCATTATTGGGGCCAGATGTATATCCCTGAAGTAAACATCTTCCTTTGCATAGCTTCTTGCGTTGTAACATTAAGCTTCAAGACAACAGGTTTCCTTGCAAGAGCACATGGTAAGAATTCTAAAAAAGGACCTTATTATTTCCATTAATCCATTAATGAATATATGGTAATACTAAGCATTCAAACACATATCGATAGACATAAAACATATTTCTTACAGTGTTTCTACTATGGATATATGTGCAGAAATTTGTGTGGTCCTTGTGATGGTCATCACAACATTCTTGATGACAATAGTGATGCTCCTTGTATGGAAGGTGAACATTTGGTGGATTGTCATCTTCTTCACGGTCTTTATGTCCACAGAATTGGTCTACACAGGAGCAGTTCTATATAAGTTCGTTCATGGGCCTTACCTGTCATTAGCCATGTCAGCGGTTCTTATGACAATTATGATTGTGTGGCACTATGTGCATGTCAAGCGTTACAAATATGAGCTTGAGCATACTGTATCACGTGATAAGGTGAAGGATATCCTTGAGCGTCAGGATCTGAAGAGGGTTCCTGGTTTTGGGCTCATCTACACTGAGCTGGTGCAAGGCATACCGCCAATATTTCCTCACCTCATAGAGAAAATCCCTACCATTCATTCAGTGATTGTCTTCATCACTGTGGAAGCATTTGCCAATTCCACATGTCGATATCTCAGAGCGTTTCCCTATTCCGACAAGTAGAACCTAAAGAGCTCATGGTGTTCCGTTGTGTGGCCCGATATGGGTACCTTGACACGCTTGAAATGGCCCCTGAATTTGTCAAAATCCTAGTTGAGTATCTCCAATACTATATCAGGGACATCAACCTCTATGCATTTGGTGACCCATTGAGGATCTGCAATTATAGCGCTCGTATTGACAGTTTTTCTGGGGAAAAGCCCTCTGGACATGCCATCTATGCTGAAGAAATGCTTACACCGGTTCAGTCATTTTCTGAGCTTACAATGCATCCAGTTGGTATGAGCAATATCCTAACACATCTCCAGGTGATTCATTGATAATGAATGGTTTTGTCATTTACAATTTATTCTTACTGTATCATTTTACAACTTATTCTTATATAATACCTATATATTTTCATAACAGACAGGAAAACTAAATATGGAGGAGATGATAAAGATTGAAGAAGACCAAAACTGGTCGAACGTGAGGTAGAGAATGGTGTAGTTTATATTCTTGGGGGAGACTGAAGTGCTAGCCAAACCTCACTCAAATCTGTTAAAAGAAGATAATCGTGAACTATTTATATAGCTTCCTAAGGGAAAAATTCAAGGAATGGTGAGAAGATGCTATCAATTCCGCGCGGACAACTGCTAAAGGTTGGGATAACATATGAGATATAGGTCTTGAATTAAGCAAAACCATTGAAAGATTATTAGGCACCATATATATAAATGGGCATGCTTCAAGCAATAGGATATTAAAGAAAATAATAGCTCAGATTCATGTGTATGAGACAACTCTTTATACTTCAATGTGCTTATATCGATGGTGTCACGACTTGAGTCAACTAGTTATTATATCTAGTTGACAGCACAGAATGTCAGCAACAAATGTTTATCCCTTTGTTTACATAATACAAACTCAAACGACAAGAAAACAAAGATATAGTAGTAATGATCTCTCAACAGTCATTTTCGTCAAAAAAAAATCTCAACAGCGTCACTAGTTGAAACCAAGCAAATACTTAATCCTCCCAACACGCAAGAGTTTCACAGTTTCACTTGGATTTATTCATCGATAATAAGCTGAGTTAAATCTTGGCCGCAGATTTAAAACTTGAAATATGGTGTGTCATTTGGTTCATCTAAAACTTTACTTAACCTTCTAATGGCCTTAAAAGCTTATCGTAGTGTCATTCGGCTTCATCATTTTGCAAAACACACATCTTCGCACTTAAACTTGCCGCGGTGTGCTTGAAATTCAGGTCATCATTTTTATAACCCATATTCATACAACTTACCTTTGTTTTTGGTTCTAAATCACTCTATTTAGCGCTAAAACGCCATGAATTAAATTGATGCGATCGCTCACGCCGGCACTTCGTTTAGCGGAAATAAACGGAATGCTTTCTATGCTATATCTGACCTTTGATATGTGTATGTCACATTTGTAGGGGTCTTATTAAAGCCGTGGAGGAGATATTTTCGCACTCGAGCATTTTGTGTTACACATGTACTCAAACTTTCGTAAGCAATTCAAAGGTGAGAAGCTAAACTAGTTACGGGCATGTGCAACATCTGCTACTATGGACAAAAAAACCATGGATAAACTTAGAGGGCCCTAAATGAAAAAAGCTAGTGGGTGCGACATTAGCGAGAGGGAGAGAATGCAATGGTGACACCAGAGGATGCCGGGGCGGCTTTTTGTTTATTTGCCAATGAAGTGCTTGGCGTGGGGAGCCTCACATGTGCAGTCAGGTGACCCATTGATCCACAGGATACCCACATCACTTGATTCAAAGGTGATTTGGCTAGATGGATGGTTAACAAAAGAAAACCAAGATTAAGGTGCAAGATGTGCGTTTTGGTAAAGATGATGTACCCGCAGATGGCACACCCATGACAAGTTTAAGGTGATCGTGTCGTTTTCTAAGATGATGGGACCCAAATTTCTGGCCTTGTACGACAAGTTTAAGCTGCCGCTGTGGATTAAGCAGATGATTAACTGTATGGCAAGACACTAATGTGTTTTAGGCCTTCTGACGAGATTTAACCTAATAACTATTACGTAAATGGTGTCGACTGATGACAACTAATGTTCAAGCAGTACAAAACGAAGGTGCCACTACAATGGATTTAGGGCCCATTGCCAAGAACCGCGCTACTCGAAAATGAATCAATTGGTGGTCCATAAACACAATCTCATCATTACAAATGTCGCCATTAACACTGGGCCCGCCATAAGCCACCAGTCCAGTGTGACAAAAGTGGCACCTCTCATGGGCCATTTGGACTAACGATGTTTCTTTTTTTAGATAATGGATAAAATATCACCAAAACGTCACACCATTATTACCAGGAGTTTGCTAAAAAGAAAGAACGACGGCCAAAAAATAAGAACAAAAACCAAGACAGCCTATATAAGTGCTTCCAACCAATGTAAATTTCTTTATGTAACGACCATCTCAATTTTGGTGCTCAACGATGATAGTAAGTTCTTGTTGTGTTCGCCACGCTGCCAGCCGTCCCGTAACCCAACCAAGATGTTCCTCCGAAAATAACCCCAAGAAAATAGAGTTATATTTAATTACTATTAAATGATTTCATTGCGGTATTCCAGATGACCCAACACATAACAAATGACCCCAACCCAAATTGTATAACCCCAACCCAAATTGTATCTCAATATGAGTATTTTGATTAGAGCCAAGAAACCAAATAAATGTTCAATAGATTTATGATGCTTGGTAGACCATCCTAGAATTTTAGCATAATGACAAATGGAAAATAAGTTGATTGATTATTCGTTCACAGTAACACCTTTTTCCTGTCTCACACTTTGTGTGTGTTTTTAAAAATATGTATGATGCTTGGTAGACCAGAAGAATTTTCATCGATCGCAAGTTCAAAGAGATAATGTTAGCTTGATGTACAGCTGGAGATCCAATACCACTCTATCTAACGGTTATGAAAAAAATATAAATACTGGTCACAAGTCTTGGTCAACAGCACGTACGCATAGTAATACGCATGCATGTAGCCAAGTAGCCGGAGGTTCACGTACGCAACCACAGATAGCATCTCCCAAAACACTAGAATTATACAGTTTGTTGAACACCATATGACCGCGTATATTATATATATAACTGGAAATGAGGTATACAATACAATTAGATCCAACATGGCTTATCGATCTGAAATCGTGGTGACCTACCACAAATTGAATTGTTCTGGTGGACAGACAGTGCGTACGCATGCTAATACGCTTGCATGCATGTAGCCGCGAAGTTTGTATTATATACTGCCCAATTAAAAGTCCCAGGTACAATGGCCCAAAGATAGCATCTCCGGAAACACTAGATTACTTGCTGCAGTTTGTTGAACCCCTGATCACGCGCGTGTACTCGTCCCGTAAAGAATAATATTATGGAAACGCAAGCCAGCCAAACTTTCTCAACTTTTGACTACGCTTAGAAAGTGGCCATGCGCAACATTTAAATCTTCAAATAAATTTGTTACTAGAATTAAAGATCAATGATACTAATTACTTAGCATAAATATTTATATATTTTAATTTATAATTGCGCTACTATTTTGAAAACGTCGACTCTCTGACAGAACGACACTCTATTTTGGGACGTAGGGAGTATGTTATATATGAAACGGCCAGATCAGAGCTCGTGGCTGGACAATGATGGGATATATTATACAGAGTTGCTTTGGAATAAATAGGCCGCATCGAGAGCATCACTTGGTCGTAGTCCACCCCCATCGTAGACACGCCACCGCACGCATCGCGGCGCCGGGCCATTGGTAGCTCAGCCATTCCACTCTGCGCTGCGACCCGGGTACCGGACGTGGGCAGCTACTTCCCGCCTTTTTATCCGTGCTATCTAAGAGAAGCAACTTCTTTCTTTCTTTCTGAGAAGTCCCGCGAGGATATGCGTTGGGCCCAACCTCGAAGATGCCGCCGGAGCCTGCCATATTTTACTTTGCCATCTCTAGAGGTGAGTACCTCCGAGGTTTCTATGTTGCACAAATATTTGCAAACCATATCAAAGAAACCATCACGCACAAGCCAACCCCCTTTCAAATTTGAAGGGTCTCTCCGACCACTGGGATGCGTGCGTGTGGAGGAACCCTCGCGATCAAGGACAAGGGGAGTATGGTCGAAATATTTCTACTCTCTAGCCTCAACCGCCGATAGGGGAATCTCCATCTTCCCCAAATCCTGGGTAACTCAGGGACTCAATCAAACTTTCAAAGAGAGGGTCATCTCCGTGACCAGCACTCAAGTGAATTGGCGATCGGACATAGCAATCCCTCCTTAAGATCCAGTGGATTCGCGAAGGATAGAATTAAACGTAGGGTAGGCCATTTGAAGTCAAAAACCCCAGAGCTCTTATCCCGAGGATGCCTCACATGATATTGAACTCTCCACCTATAATAATATACGGGTATGGGTTCTTTGAGCATGCATCGCCATCTCGCTAAAAATTCTTGTTTATGTTCTTGTTGCGCTCGGGTCCATAGAATATCAACGACAGCGTAAATTTGAAGTCAACATCGCTACACCGTAGAGTGAATTTCACATACTCCCCTCTCTCAAGCAATGGTCCCAAAGTCAGACAAGAAGCTGTCAGCAAGGAGGATCCCCAGTTCTACCGTGTGCGTCATACTATGCCGGAGGAAATCCCGGCGCACACGGTGTTTTTTAGAATATTATCTGGGAAAGAATCTCTACGTCTCGGAGAGCTATGAAATTAATTTGC